>UCOM01000284.1:0-95967 GCA_900474385.1 Ormyrus pomaceus
TTTTTTCCCCCCCCCCCCCCCCCCCTCTTATTATAAGCGCGTAGCCGCTGGAAATTGATTGCATGCCAGCTGCTGGCCCGCTTTGACAACTTCACCGGACGTCCACGTATATATCTATGTCTCTCTATTCCCCTTTGTCCTATATAACACCTGCAGCTGTTCGCATTTAAAATCTGCTCTTTAAACGATCCAGATTTTACTTTTAAAGATTATATTAGCAAGGCAGTCGGATAGTGGATTATTCGAATTTTTTCAATTCTCACCTTCCAGAAAGGCGTTCTTATACTAAGGAATGTAATTGGGCTATTGTTTCGTTTAAACCAACAAATTTTAGCGCCACAGCAACATTTAACAATCGCGCATGCGCACCGCGCAACTAATCAGCTGACAAACAAGAACTCTACCATACCTAGTCTAGTTTGATTTCGTGGCATATTCCGGTAAATTATAGCCAACAACACAATGTAGCTTCAGCATAAGTAATAACAAAAATTTTAATATCTCTAAACAGAACGATTCGAGTGTTTCTTTCCCATTGTTGTAGTTAGTTTCATTTCTTAAGGTTGACATAATTAGTTAAAGCCTTTTTAATACAGTAAGAAAACGGATTTCTAGTATTGTTGCAACTTGCAAGTCATTTCTTTAGCGTTACAATTTAATAATAATATTATTAATTTTTAGTGACCAAGCAACTGAATCGTTCAAAATGAACTACAATTTTCAGGGGTACATTTACCACTTGAAAAGAAGTGACGAATGCGTGAGAAAAGATGTTCTACGAATACTTTTGAAACTTCTTGACAACATTATTAAATATCCACAAGACTTTAGTTATAGAAAAATTCAGTTTACGCATGAACTTCTTACTAACCGACTTTTAAACAAAACAGGTGCTGTTCAAGCCCTGTTTGAAGCAGGCTTTTGTGAGGTATTCATAAACCAAATTATAGTTAAATTGTTGTAAAAAATGGACTTCTCTGCAAACTCGATTTTCGAGAAATTTGTTGCACTTACTAAATAGCTTTAAAATACAAAATGAGATTCGCTATTTTTAATAGCCACATCATTATTACGCGTTCGAAGCATAAACAATGTCAGAGACGTGACTTTAATCGACTTCACTTTTTTACGAAGAACGTCTAACGCGTTCAAAATCGCACTCTATAGGTACGTTATTTATACTTTTGACAACAATTTACGCGTTGCTCTGAAAAAGCAAAATAATCGAGTTTGTAGTTCCATTTTTTTATGTAATCTTAAAAAAAGCAAAGAAATGTTTTAGCTGAATTGAAGTTTATAATAAAAATTTTATTTTACTTTCATTAGGGTAAAAATGAACTTATATTGCCAATGCATGACCCTCTAACAGGCATTAAAGAATTGTACAAATTGTTGAATGAATTGCCAGAATCAAAACAGGTCCACGAAGAGCTACAAACTTCTTACAAAAGAAAGAGTTTTTTGCAGCAATTGAATTTCCAGTTTCTTAATTTGTTAAGGTTTGAGGATCAAGAGTTAAAGAATAAAGTGAAATCAATATTACCACTTGAAGAATTACAAATTTCTGCTATCGAAAAGTTAAGAGAAATACAAAGGTAATTGAAAGAAGAAAAATAGTTTTAAAAATAAGTAAATACATTTTTCTTTTGTACTTTAGAGAAATGAAAATTAAGAATGCACAACAAGAAGAAGTATTTTATGAAGACTTATTACTTAGTGAATTATTGAGTTGGTTTAAATTCAAGTTTTTTAAATGGGTCGATAGCCCTGAATGTGAAAATTGTAAAGGTGAATGTTCTTTTCATAAGGTGATTGCTTCTTGCAAACCTCAAATTTCTAGAATCGAGATTCACAGGTATTAGACTTTTAGAATCACAAATGCACTCATTATCATATACAAATGTAAATAAGAAAATTTATATTTTTATGTTAGATGCAAAAATTGTGGCAGTGACAATGAATTTGTTCGATATACAGATCCAGAAATTTTATTAAGTACACGAAAAGGCAGATGTGGAGAATGGGCCATATGTTTTACATGTATATGCCGGGTTGTTGGATTTGATTCACGACTTGTTTATAGTGTCACAGATCATGTTTGGACAGAGGTTCTTATACAATTTACATTTATAATAAAATTGCATATGGATAGAATCAAAAATGAAATCTGTAATTTAAGGTCTGGTCTACTGCGCACAGCAGATGGATTCATGCAGACCCTTGTGAAAATGCAATGGATCAACCCCTAATGTATGAAAAAGGCTGGGGCCAAAATTTATCTTATGTCATAGCTTTCTCTCGAGATGAAATTCAAGATGTTACTTGGCGATACACTTGCAATTACAATGAAGTTATGAAACGTAGAACTTTATGTTCTGAAACAACTTTGACCTTATTTATCAGTAAACTAAATTCATCTCGCCAAAATAGTAATGGATACACCAATGCCAGGAAAAAATTTGTTAATAAACGAAGTGCCATTGAACTTGCACAGATGTTAAATGCTCCTCCAGGTTTTAAAAAACCTAGCGATTTGACAGAGGATAAATCTAATTTTGGTGGTAGAACATCTGGATCTTTGGCTTGGAGAATGTCTCGTGGTGAAGTATGTGTAAGTAAATATATATTTAATTTAAATTTATTTTAAATTAAATTATTTTAAATTTTATAGATTCAAAATTTTCAAGCAAAACAATGGATTATTCCCAAAAAAGTCTCTACTTATACATTTAGCTTTAACATTGAAAATGATATTTATACAACTAAAGATGTTACTAATGATAAAGTATTAGAAGTTAAAGAAAAGTGGCAAGATGGAATTGAATTACTAGAAAATATTTTTCGAAAAGAAGAACATGATTGGCAAATGGTATATTTATCAAGATTGCCTGGTGCAACAAATGGTAAAATTACTTGGACTTTTGTTGTTGAAGACAGCAAATACGCATGTATAGATACTGTGAACTTTCAAGCAATTGTAGCTACTTATACAAGTGGGATTATAAAATGGGAATTGAAAGGGCATTTTTATTCAAATAACCAAACAGAAGAAACAAAAATTATACCTATTGTTGATAGTGAAAACTTTGAGACGAAAGACTTAAAAGGTGCAATCAAAATCAGCGTTAATGCGGAACTTTCGGGAGGTGAAGGAGACACTGCATGGCAACATGCTCAGTTATTTCGTAAAAGTTTAAAGGAAAAGACGAATAAGCCTTCTTTATTCATAAGGCTAGATTTATCGCATAACTAACTTTTATTTATTAATAAAGCCAATTTTGTCAAACGCATTTTTCAACGTAAAAATTCATACACTTTATTATGACTTGTAAGAAATATAAAAGTAAGTTTATAATTAAAAATTCAACCCATATTTACATTTCCTGTGAACCAAAAAAGCACACAGAGACCATACAATACATATTAATACAATACAATTACATATAAATCGTATCTTAACTTACATTATTTACTTATTATTTAAGTAACATTATAAATGAAATTGTAATTAACAATTAGTTTAAAGAATATAAAAAGTGCTTATGGCAATAAACCTAAAAATTAGATAACAAAGTAACAATGGTATAAAAACTAATCACATACATGAGTCATCTAGATAAACTGATTATCAATTACAAATTAAATAATCAATTTTTATATAATTTATATAATTATATAATAAATTATATAAATTATACATAATTTATCTACCTATTTTAAGTCTCAATATTTTTGTTGTAATCAAGGAACACTAATGGTACCATTTGATAAATATATAATGGCACATATTAATACTCATTATTAATTAAGTCTCTAATGTCTTGGCATAGTTTTGCAAAGTCTGGACGTTGATGACTGTGAATATGCCAACAGGGATACATAACTTTTATATAGACTTCTTGCGGACAAGTAACGGGACAAGGTAATCGAGCTCCTCTTTCTAATGCTTTCAATAAATCGGCACTACCTTCTTCTTCGAGAGTATTAACTGTTTTTCCCGATTCAGCTGCATTGTCAGTACTATTACTACCGAATTCCGGTAACTTTGGGTCTTCACCAAAACTAAAAGTTTCATACATGGTTACGCCAAAAGACCAAACATCAGATCGTGGAGAAAACTTTCCGTCTCTCAAACTTTCCGGAGCATACCTACAATATCATTATTTAAGTAAAACTCGTATAGTTAATAGTATTACAAATTCTAAACTCTAACAATTACCATTTAATGGGCAGATCTCTGTTAGTCTGTAGTATGTAATAATCATTTTTTCCAGTAACTTGTGCAAGACCAAAATCGCTGATTTTTACCCTGCTATTCTCCGCTACGAGAATATTCCTTGCTGCAAGATCCCTATGAACAATACTTTTTCGACCAAGATATTCCATCCCAGTTGCAATATCAAGAGCAAATCCAAGAAGTCTTTTATGAGTGAGACTCTCTCGATGAATCGCTAGATAACTTTGCAAGGAACCGTGCTTGACAAATTCCATAACTAAGCATACTTCTGGTTCCGAAATGACCCCCAAAATTTCCACCACATTTGGATGCTTTAAAGTCTAAAGAAGTAATGCTTTTATAAAGATTTTTTTCTTTTGCAAATAAATTGATTAACAAAAAGAAGGCTATGAGAATTACCTTCATTATGTCTATTTCTCTTTCAAAATCTCGTAAATCTGCTTCTAGAGCTCGCATTTTTAATTTCTTGACAGCAACTTGCTGAGGCTCAGCATCCTTTACATTATCTCTTTCCAACGTGCCAAGATATACTTCTCCATAAAATCCTTGTCCTATGCGACCTTGTAAAATTACGTTGCAATCTGCATCTAATTCGAAAATGCTTTGCATTTGACCTAACAAACCACCATCATTGTCGTATCCAGTATCACCAGGATCGTCGCAAGTACCACTTGCTTTTGCCCACCAACCCAAATAGGTTGAGAGAACATCATCTGTATCTTGAAACGATATTCCGCTCCATTCAGCTTGAGTGAGGCCTTTTTAAAAAGTCAAATTTTTAATAAAAAACGTAATGATCAAGTAAAATCTAAACACAAAATTTAAGTAATATTTAAGCAATAATTTTAAAAGATTGATTTAACTTACCAATTTAAAAGATTGATTTAACCTACCATAAATTTTAAGTAAATTAAAAAAGTAAATATGGTTTCTTATTTACCACCAGCAATATCTTCAGAATCGTCCCAGGGTAGACTTGTGCGGTCTGTAAAAAGACTACTGGCTCTTGATTCGCAATCCGATGATGAATTGTGCTCAGTAGTTTCACTAAAGTCGTCATCAATAAGTTCTGAATCATTGACTCTTTTCGGAAATGCAATTGCATACGCGTGGCTTCTTCTTGAATTATATACTTGATATTTGATTTGATTAATATCTCGCATTATAGCTTGTGGTTGTTTTCTTGAGCCTCCAATTTCACCCCAACAGTCGGTCATTAACTTATAAACCTCAGGGGGACAACCACTCGGTATAGGTAATCTTTTACCACTTGCATAAAACTATAAATAAATTATATGTTTAGAGGAAATATTAGTATCAACGGCATTTTGAAAGAAGCATAGAAACCTTTTTAATAGTATCTGGATCATTTTGAGAAGGTAAAATAGTTCCTCTTGAAAAAATTTCCCACAAAGTAGTAGCAACAGCCCAAACATCAGCTTGTATACTACGTCTGGCCAAGTCAGGATTACCGTAGCATTCGGGCGGCAACCAATGCACACTAAAAACAAAAAAAAATGTGTAAATTGACATTTACTTCAGATTCAGTTTAACAAAAAATGTAATTCTGACTCGGGTGGCTTGTAACTAAATATTCCCGGATCGGCAAGTTTTACTACAAAACTATTATCAGTGTGAGCATGAACCAGCAACTTCCGGCATCGAATATTTCCATGCACAACACCATTTTCCTCCTACAATATTTTGAAAGTGATATTAAGATACATTCGAATTCATAAGGATTTAATGTAACCTTACCAAATGCCAGACTGCAGTAGCAAGGCACGCAGCAGCCTCAACCATATCAACAGTTTTAATAGTTTGTGGTGAATTATTACGCAAATAAGCATCAAGCGGTCCCAACTTGACGAGTTCCAAAAGCATTCCGACAGCAGGCGCAAGGGTTACACCGTATAATCTGTAAACGTATAATTAAGTCATTTCAAGAAGAAATTTTTGTTTAGTTCATCAATAGAAAGAAGAAAATAAATACCGAACAAGTGCGCTCGATCGCAATTGGCCCCATCTTTGGGCTAATTTTAGAAATTCTTTTGTAGGTTGTCCTTCATCTTCTCTTAGTAACTTAATTGCAGTCTCCAATCTCTTGCCTTTAGTTACTCTCCACATGGCTCTGTACAGAGTTGTAGCAGGTCCTCCGCAGGAAGACGAATTTGCACGAGCCAAACTCTCTTTGCTTTTAGGGAAAGGCTGTGCTTTGTATACTTGTAATTCTTGAGGAGGTACACAACAGGGCCTACCTTCTAATACCCCAGCAATAATTTCTTCATCGGCAGCAACGTCACTTCCCAATCCCTCGGGCGCACATATTAGCAGAAATGATTTGTCTAACATAAGAAATGTCAATATTAAAAACTATTTCAACTTTACAGAATTAATATTTAAAGCAAATTACCGTATTCTGAAGGAGGTAAACATTCATTAAGGTACAATGAATTTTCAGGATCTTGATGGGCAGCTATTAACTGAGCAATAGATTTATATCTTTGCATTGATTCCGATAATGCAAAATCTTCAGGTCCAAGTTTTTCAATTCTTCGGGTTCTGGGTTTTGAATCTTTGCCACAAGCATCTAAATAAAATGCGTCATACTTTGATTCACTCTCTCTTAAAATAAATGTTCCTGGTCTGTTGGCTCTTTTTTCTTCCAGTTTGGAATAAGAGAATTCACCACTAATAAATAAATAAAATAAGGGTTACTTAATTTTTCAAATTAATAAAAATAAAAAACATTCTTTGTAAAAAAACTCTTACCCAACAGGTCCATGGCATTTTAATCTATGTAAACGTTCTAAACTTGGTGTAACAGCGTCACCACAAAGATTAAACGTCCATTTTATAGACAATCTGTAATATCCATCAAGAGCAGACACAAAAGACATTAACAATGAACTTGAATTAAATTTGAGATATGATGGAATTCCATTTTTACGAGAAACTTCAACAGTATTATCTTGCCTAAAAATAAATATTTTAAGGTAAATAAAAATAAGTCTTGTAGAAGATAGAATTTTTTAAATAAATATAATAAAAATATTACCTAATAGAAACGAAGCAAAGATCTTCAATGGCACAGAGTGACTTCCAATTATTGTTATTTTCATCAATCTGACAGTACTTTATTTCTGCAGCATTTATTCTTAGCAGTACACGAATAGGTGGATTAGGTCCTCTATCCATATAGGCTTTGTATTCTTCACACAAATAATTAGGAGCCATGGTTTCAAATTGATTAAGATACTGTTCCTTGACAAATGAAGCATCATGTCCTGATATACGAGCCAGAGCATTATGAATAGGTTTTTTAATAAAGAATGAATGTCTTTTGATACACTCTTTTGGAATATACTTTTTATAGTCTGATTCAACAATTTCACGTGGAACCTCCTTTTCAAGCATAACTCTGTAAATCATGGAATAAAATTTATCAGATTATAAACAAAATAAGAAAATAGCAATAACCTACCTATACATGTCACAAACACCCAAACCAATAAGTTCTCTTTTATGTCTTTCATAAACAATGTCTTGAACTTTATTTTCTAAGACATCACCCCTTGCTTGTTGAAAATAGTAATCATAGGCTTTTGCATCTATCTGTTTCAACCTACGTAGACTAGAAGGTTTAAATCTTAATCTAAAATCAAATTTGTGCTTCTCTTTTCCATCAAACTTGTATCCAGAATGATACCAATACTTTGTTGAGCGATTTCTTAGTGCAAAAAGATGTCGAGCAACTGGTCCTATACCAAATTGTTGGCATATCTACAAAATTAAAATAAATGATAAATCTTTAAACAGGAACTATACATGCTAAAAAAGTAAAGTTCTAACCTTTATGCATAAATCTTCCGCAGTCCAACCAGTTGCATAAGGAATATTAATTATTTTTACTTCTGTAGCAACATTGATCACAGCTATTTTATCTTCTTCCATTTTTATGTACTATTATTATTATTGTGATCTTTTTTTAAACTATATTTTACCCATTTTTACAACTCAAATATTTGAGTTGCAGTGCAGCTCACTATGTTAATTATACTAGTACAGTATACATCGCAGCAATAAACTTCATAAAATTAGTTATATATTTTTTGCACATAGTAGTCATAAATTGTTTGTAGCACTATTAATTTACAGCACAAATGCTTATATTCATTTTCAAGAATTACATGATGCTAGAACGATCAAATGATGGTGTGCTGCGTTTTATGCTTGTGTAAACCAGGGTAAAATTCATTCTTGGGTACGCTGTCTCAGCTCACTGCTGCAGAGCTGCAACTGTGCACTGTACATTGTGCAGTATGCAGTCGCCATATCGCGAACCCAAACAGACGGAGGCATCTCTGCGTCATGTAGAAAAACCCTGACGATTGTCGAAGAGAAAGAAAATCTCCAACATGCCTACACCTACAACAATCTATAAGATTTTTGCCCTATGTTTTTGCCACGTAGATAACTTAAAAAAATATTTGTAATTAATTATTATACTATATTTTTGTAGAAATTTAAAATGATTTAATCCTATGTTAAATGTTTTCTACTGAATTAAAGTATTAGATACCCCATAATTTTAAAAAGAAACTTGAAATATAGACATAGTAAATGGGATTTAAAATGGGAAATGCATAATTTATTTTCTTTTTAATGCATTACAATAATATTGTTATAACTGTTATTTTGATACAAAGACTAATTACTTGAAAAACATCGCTGTTTATTCGAAAATGAAACGCTACATTCGTCAAATTGTCACTAGATTTACGAACAGAATAGACCTTATGTATACATAGAAAAAAAATGACTATTTCTTGTTGTCACTTTGTCGGTGCAATCGTGCAATCCAACCTATACCCGTTCACAATTTACCTTATGTATGTTCCACATCGAAATGTCGTTGATCTAGCTTTATTTCTGTTGTAATTGAAAACGATAACGGGTTATCGCTAAATTAAAAGAATTATTAAGATAAAAAGAACTTGAAAGCTTTTGAAAAATTTAGTGAAATTCTGTGCAATTTTATTGATTAAAAACGTTTTTATATTTTAATTAATTTGAAAATATGTCTGAACAAGTAAGCATATGTTTTGAAATTTTATATTTTTATATATCTGAAATTTATTTCGTTTTTTAATTATCTTGCAGACGTATGAATTTGATGTTGATATGTCTTGTGAAGGTTGTTCTAATGCAGTGAATAGAGTTCTTGGGAAAATTACAGGTTTATATATTTCTTAGTTATTTAAACTAATCATTTACAATGTCCTCATTAACCTTTACTTAATACTAATTACAGCTATTAGCAATGTTCAAATTGATCTACCAACAAAAAAAGTATTTGTTACTTCAAGCCTAGATCATAATTCAATACTGGATGCAATCAAGAAGACTGGGAAAGCATGTTCATTTGTTGGAATGAAAAAGTAAATATAAATAAAGAACAAGAATTGCTTTTGTGTAATATTATGTCATTTATACATCATTTTATTAATAATTTTTACAATTATTAAGTTTAAAAAATAGAATATACATACATATTTTTATAAAAAAAAACTACGACTGAGAAATAATTTATTTTAATGCAATGATTGAAGTTTAATAAATAAAATGAAAAACAAATTGTTTCTTGCACTTAGTTTCAACCAAATTAATCATTCTTCCAACTGTAAAACACTTATGGAAAGTTACAATTTCTTAAGTATTTTAATGTTGCTTGATTTAAGTGATTTGTTAAACATTAAAAAATCATTTTAAATTCAACACATGATTTGAATATATCAGTTTCATTTTTACAGCCTTTTGCAATCTTAAAAAGTGAAATTGAAATTATATTTTTGTATTTTTAATTTGTATTTCAATGCTAATGATTGTTTTACCTGCATTTATTCAGGCACCATATGTAATCCCAAATCTTTCAACAACCACATCCTGAAATTTTAATTTGGGGTCAAATGGTATATATTTTTAATATCAAATCTGATATTTTCACCTTTATCAAAATTAGACTTCCATACAAACAGTTGACGATCCCCTCCTCCAGAAGCCATGTAATCACCTTCCTTTGAAAATGTTATGGAACTAACACTGTCAGTGTGGCATTTAAGAGTATAAATTGGTCTACCCTCTAGCAAATCTAATACCTTAAAAAATGTATCTAGTTATTCAAAATAAGTCTTAAAATATAAAAAAATAATTATTTTAAGGGTTTTAAACAAGAAAAGCTTTTATAACATTAAAATTAATATATTTTGTACTTTCATGGTAGAGTCTTGAGAAGCAGTTATCATAAATTTTCCATTTGGATGAAATCTTGCTTTATTAATTGCACCATCATGAGTATTATAGCATTGCTGCAAACTTCTTGTTTTTAAGTCAAAAATTTTTACACATCCATCTGTAGTAGCAGCTCCAATAGCCATTCCATTAGGATGGAATTCAACATCAAGAAATGACGCTGTAAAATATGTTTTTATTAAAGTATATAATGCACATAAAGATAATTAGGGAATTCTTTTACCTTTTATGTCATTAAATGTTTGTATGCATTGGTTGCTTTCTATGTCCCATACTTTAACTGATTTGTCATCACTGCAAGATGCAATTAGTTTTCCATCTGTGGAAAATCTACTATATCTTACCCAATTTGTATGACCTTTAAATGACATTAAAAATCTTCTCTGACATACCATCCATAATTTAATACTTTTATCATCTGATGACGTCAATAACTATGTGATAAAAATGTTTTCATTATGTTTAGAAATTTAAAAAATATGGTAGTTAAAAAAATATACCTTTGTGCCACTTGGACTAAACTGAACAGATCTTACAGCTCCCTGATGAGCTACAAAATCTAATGATTCTCCTCTAACTGTTGGTACCCATATCCTTATTGTTCTATCTTTAGAAGCACTTGCAAATACCTCACCAGAAGGGGCATAATTTACATCTAAAACTTCATCTTTGTGAGCATGAAATCGATAAGCTCTTGTAGCATCAGTTAGCTGCCATACCATTAAAGTTTTGTCTGTGCTACTTGAAACTATTTTTTTAGTTTCAGGATGAAATGATAATCCAGTGATTTTACCTTTATGACCTTTATAATGTTTCTCAATAACAGGATCGTTCTCCATATCGATGCTTATTTTCTACAATAATTTATTATATATTTGTTTTACACATTAAAATACTTTAAAAAACTTAAATTAAAAAATATGATTGAAAAAATTATTTTTTTTTTATAAACAATTAACAAAAAATCATTATAAAATTAAATAAAAAATAAACAAAAAAATTAAAATAATTTTTAAATTTTTTTTGTAAAATTTTTACCGTTAGTGTTTAAAATTCAAATTCTTAACCTATATTTATTTAAATCCGCCGAACACTTTACCCAGTATGCTTAATTTATATTTAATGAAAATTTTATATTATTTTATTTATAAACACTGCATCAGACATTTAACTTACTATTTACAATCATTCGCAATGCTATCTGAATATAACTGGAAGCAATTGGAAGCAACAGAGTAGACCTTGTTTGGGTAACCATTTGTAAACAGAATAGACGGACCGTGAATTTCGCGATCCGGAACGAGAAAACTAACCAAATTCCTGATCCTGAAATCTGCACTCGTGAAGTCGTGAGTCGTGACTCGTTACTTACTTTTTATTTATATGTATAGTTTTGCAATGTTTATTGCTATAAAATTATAAAATGCTGAACTGATCTACTTAAAATACCATTAAAATTTATGAAAACAGCTTTTCGTATATAAATGAATTATGTTTTTTAATTCAATATTTAAAAAAACTATAAAAAATTCTTGATGGTATAATATAATTATTTTTTCTTTTGATATATTAGTTTGAAAAAGACCCTTGAAGTGTCAAAACGTTACGAAAATAAATTATTATTTTTCAACATAATACGTCCAGAAGGATCATTCTAATCCAACTTCACCAACACTAATACTATAAACTGGACATCCTAATTAAAATTTGAGAATAATGAATATTTAATTTCAGTTTTTTTGTTTTCCTGGTAAATAAATTATTACAATCATTCATAAAACGAATATTCTTCTATGTACTTTCAAATTCTCTTTCAATCTCTGACAATATAAATAAACTCAGGCAAGATTTTAAAGTTTTTAATATTTATTTTCAAAAAATGCATTAATACATAAAGTGAACAGGTGTTATTGATCACAGTATTTTTCACATTAATTGAAGTTTATTTACCTAAAAGAGTTTAAAGTTAATAAAACTTTATTAGTAGATGATTAAAGAACTTTTAAAGGAGGAAGGATAACACACTAAAAGGTACTTTGCTTCAATTAATTAGTAAATTGCAGTTGTTTGATTTTTTATTACTGCTATTTAAAATAAACAAGAAAATAACAAATTTACTTGCTATTGATGTAGGTCAATTGAATTATAAAAAATCGATGACACTATCGAACAAGGCCAATGTTATTGTCCAACAACATCATCGTAAAAACTCTGCTGTTACTTAGAAACAAACTGTTGTTGTTCAAACGCATTAGCTACAATACAATCGTACTTCATTTTCACTCGCATTTTAAATTTAAATTTTCAGTTTAAACTTGTACTTATATACAGTTTCTTATATTTGGTTGCATTAATTGTTGATGACTATATAACAGCGATGATTGCGTGAGGCAGCTCGTGTTCATTCCACAACCTTCGTGGTTTTGACACTATAAAATCGCCAACTTTTATATTTTATAAAAAACGGTCCTGAGTTTAACTAAAAAAATTTTTTTAATGAAAATATTGTTTCTTGAAATTTATTTGTAATAATTAAAAAAATAAGTAAGATGAGAGATATCTTACTTCACGGTTGGCCTTCTTGATGGTTCAGAAGCAGTCGGTGGTGGAGGAGGACCTCTACGAGCCAGTTCCTCTAAATATCCCATCAATAAACGTGTTCTTTCTGAGGCGGCAGCTTCAAGTACTAAAAACCGTTTGTCTTTCTTCAAAATATCTTCGATTTCAGTTAAATGTGCACTGTTTTCTTGGACCTTTTTGAATGTTTTATCTGTTATCAGTTTTGTTTCTTGAAGCAACTCTCTAAAATCTGCTTTCGCTGCTACTAGCTTATCTTTAATGTATTCCTTAAATTCTTTCTCACATTTCTGGGAACAAATAAATTTGCAAAGAATTAGTAATAATAATTATAATTACAACTTCAAATTACTAGTCACAAGCGAAATCTTATTTATTAAGTACTTACTCTATCGCTAGATGAAAATTTAAGATACCGGGGATCGTCCTTGAGTAGTTTTTTAACGTCTTTCCATGAGGCCGTCAGTTCAGTGGAAGCACCAACTTCATTTAAGAGTTCTCTAAATTTATCTCGTTTCTTTCGTCCTAATTGTTCTACGTGTTCGTTGAATAGCTTTTCCCTTTCTTCTCTATCTAAGGTTTCGACCAATTCCCAGCGATGATCTTTTCTTAATTGACGTTTCGCTTCGCGCCATGAAAGATCACCATTTCTCACCTAAAAATAAAAGTAAAATAAAAGAGTATAATATAAAAATAAAATTTAATTAAATAATTAAAATAAAATTATAACAAAATTCATACCAGGTCAGCTAATAGAGCGTTAAAATGCTGCACAGCTTCGGTGTGTCGATGATTTTGCCTCTCTTTATCACGATCCCTTAGATGTGTCGCTAAAGTTCTTTGTACTTCTCGTTCGCGTTCTCGAAGACTTGCTTCAGCTCTTCTTTCTCTTTCCCGCTTTTGTTTCTCTCGATCTTCTTCTGCTGCTGCTGCTGCCGCCGAGTCCGATTTGTCGTCATCATCGTCGTCATGGCTATCCTAAAATATAAAATATGAATATTTACAAATAGCACGTGCAAACATCAAAATTTAATCTAATTTCAGTAGAATAAGAACTAACGTTGCCATTATCTTTGTTCGAATCCTTATGATTAATTTCTTCAGCATCGTCAATTTCCCCGCTTTCTTTTTCTGTGTGAGCTTCTTTCTGTTCTTTATCCTTATCCTTATCCTTATCCTTATCCTTATTCTTATCCTTATCTTTCTCTTTCTCTTTATCCTTATCCTTATCCCTTTCTTTATCCTTTTCTTTATCCTTTTCTTTATCTTTATCCTTGTCCTTCTCGTGCCCATCGTCTGTTTTTCGTTTCTTTTTCGAGGATCCCTCTTCCTTGTCCTTGTCCCTGTCCTTATCTCTGTCTTTGTCCTTCTTGTCTTTCTTACTGCTCTTTTCCTCCTTTCTTTCCTTTCTATCCTTATCTCTGTCCTTGTCCTTTTTATCCTTGTGATGTTCTTTGTCTCTGTGTCTGTCTTCTTTTGCTTCTCGTTCGCGCTCTTTTTCACGCTCTTTTTCTTTTCTGCGCTCATCTTTCAAAGCGCGCACATAGTCACGGAACCAATCCTCGCGAGTGCCCGCAGACTCAACGTTTCTGTAACGCCAGTCTGTTTCCAGACGTTTTTTCCAATCGCTCCAATGCGAATGTCGATCTATATCTTTATGCTCGCGCAGCAGCGCCATGAAATCCTTTTTCACCTGTAAACAGTAAATAAGACAGTTTTTATGCTTGTCACTAATCTTTTCCCAATTATTATGCTTAATCGCAGCGCATGATTTATTATGCTATAGCACACATCTATTCCTTGCATTCCTCTATTAATTTCGCTCACCCCTGCCGCACTACTAGTACAATATACCAAGTTTTTGGCATGCATTGAAAACTTTAAAAAGTTTATATATTTAATTAGAATATGTTATAATTATCTCCATACTTTTCCTAAAAAAAATTTTAAATTAGATATCTGGAAGAAAAAACTATTTAGAAATAATTCATCATCATTGTTGTTAAATCTCATACTAAGCATTTTAATTTGATAAATATTTTAAAAAATTCAAATAAAGCAATTTAATATGAAATTTAACAAATATTCGACAATAAACAAATTCAAAGTATTATTTTTGTAACTGCTCTCTGGCTGCTGAAAATAATATATTATTAACCGCAACTGTCCGCTAAATGAAAAGTGGAAAATTATTAAATTGAAAAAATTCTTTCAATATTCTATGCATGTTATAATTTCAAGTTTAACTTGTTGTTTGATCTCATAAAATTTTACGCAAATGATTAAATTAATAATCTGAATTCCAAATAACACAAATTATTTTATCAAAATAATTATTCTTTTTGTAGTGTAGAAAAAATTAAGATAGAATTATGAAGAGTTTTTCCGTTATTAAATCAATGATTATTTGCATATGTGTAAACAAAAGAATGTTAAAAGAATCCTGTTAAGGAAAATGATTAAGTTATTAATATTTCGCAGGCGAATGATGTAGCAAAATTGTAATCTAAATGAATATATTCAGAGGGAATAGATTTTTTTTAGATCTCCGATTTAGCTACAACACTAAGCTGTGTACATTCACCCAAGAGAATCCCAAATTGAACCATTTGAAAATCACTACCATTAGAGAATGGGTGAATGTAATAATAATAATTAAAAATGTAAATAAAGTATACAATAAATGTATAACGACCAGTGGTTGGGTGCATTTGGTGTCCTCCGTGGCGAATGTACCCTCTGCGATACTGATTCCAATTGATCTCAACGTGAGAGAAAGAGACTTAAAGATTGAATTTGAACGATTTAAAAAATATGAAGCTTTCTGTTATTCTCAGAGATTTTGGTTGTTTTATTTTGAGTTTTTGTTGCTCTTGATTCAAGAAACGAGGATTACGATTAATATACAAATACCGAATTCGTTCATTCACATGACTCTGCTTTGGAGTAAAGAATGCAGCGCGCGAGGGTTCCAACAGTTCCGCGCGGTGTCTGTAGGTGGAGACGGTTAGATGACATCTCATCCATGCCACCGACCAGCTGCCCCAGAGAGCACAACCAAGATGCCACCCTGTACTCCACTTACGGAACCTGTCCTGCCTGCGTCTCGACTGACTGACTGGTGGAGAGTTCAGAACAAATGAGTATACACACAAGGAACCGCGTGAGATACTAACAATTTTTATTTATCCATCCTTTTCAACGTCCTTTTATTTTTATCTTTTTCATTCTTAATAAAAATTCATTTTAAAATTACTTTCCCTTTTCATTAATAGAACTAGATTATTAAGGAGAAAGTTTTAACTGTCCACAGCAGTTATGTAAAAGAATAACTTATCGGATTATGGATACAAATTACCAAGACGTACTAGTGGAACAAAATATCAACATACCTACTTAAGCTGAAAGAAAATACAAAATTAAACCTGAAAGAACTTTATTTTTTTTAAATATTTTATGTCTAAGATTACTAATTATCTTCTCTTAAGCCACAAATCCTTTTTTATGTTTCTTCACGTGCTAATTAAGCAGTGACTAATAAAAACAAGTATATCATTGCCAATATTGCAATGCAATCAACCTCATGATTCCTTGTTAATTTTAATCTTAAATTTTAGTTTTTGTAAGCGTAATACGGGCATCGTAAAAATCTTATTGAAAATAGAATCTTCTTTTTTAAGTATTTTTTTCAATTTCCAATTTTAAATAATTCATAGTAATTGTCTTTGTTTTACGAGAGATCAAGTTGATTTGATAAATTTAATTATAATAATGTAGTCAGTACGCATAATTTTCAAAAAAAATACGTACCTGTTCTCTTTTTGCTGCTTTTTCTTCTTTTTCTCGTTTCCGTACTTCCAATAAGTATTCGTTAAAAAGACTCTCGCGTTCTCGCATCTTCTCGACATTTTTGAAGCGTTCGTCCCGACCGTGTTTTTGAGCAAAGTCACTAAATGAAGATCTGGAATAAATTTAGAAAATTAATGCAACTCGTCAGTGAATTTATAATTGATTTATAAATTTATAATACATGAAAAGAATTTTTGACTTACTTTCCGTGTAGATTGGCTTCTTCAAGTAACTTTTGAAATTGTTCTTTCCTTTCCTTCATTTTATTCCTTTTTTCTCGCCTTTCTTCTTCTGCTCGTTCTTTGACGTACTTTTCAAACACTTGTTTCCTTTCCTTGGATGTCAAGAGCAAATAGCGAGGATCAAATACAATTTTATGCAATTCTTTTTCCCATGTACTAAACGCCGACACCTGTGAAATAAAATAAAGCAATGAGTAATTAAAAAAAAGAATACATTCATAAAAATAAAACAAAATCACTAACATCTTTTTCTGTGAGCATTTCTTTGAAAGATTTTATCCTAGTTTCTAAAGGAACAATAGCTCTTTCCCTAGCCGCTCGTACTTCTGCTTCTATCGCTGCTTCCTTTCCAATATCAATTGTCTTTTTTGTATCTTTCTCTTCTTCTTCTTCTTTCACAGAGTTAACTACTTATTTATAACAAAAGGGATTATTTTTTTTAAAGTACAAATAACGGCACAATATTTTTTTGAGTTAAATAATTAATTCATAAATTATTCAATATTTACCTTTTACATCCTCTACTTTCATTTTTTTAGCGGGTGTAGGTCTCACATCGTCATCTCCGCTACTATCACTCGTATCCTCTGAACGACGGCTCTCAGTTTTTACCGTCGCATTCGCAGTTGCGCTTGTATCCGGTGGGCTCGATATCATTTTCTCGACATCTAACCTACCAATTAATTCATCTGGTCTTTCCCAGACTGAGATCCTCGAAGACGGATTATAAAAGAAAACTCGTCCATCACCCGTCCACACAACGCACCTGTTTAATAAAATTTTGTAAACTTTTTTTCTAAATAGATACGAATTTTAAATGGATAATCGATTAACCTACCATGGAGTTCCAGGAACTGGTGTACTTGATACGGGCCTAGACTTGTCTTGCGGTTTTGCCGCTTCTTTTGTCTCGTCTTTTTTCTTGGCTGAATCTGATCCATCTGTTGCACCTGTACCATTTTCTGTGCTTGACATTTTGGTTTCAGAACCAGATTTCGACATTGTTGTACTGTCATTACTAGCTGATGTAGCGTTTGACGCTGTATTGGTCACTGTTGTTGTCGTCGAAGTAGAAGCAGAATTCGTTGACGATGTTGCAGTCGCTTCTTCACTTTTTTGCCTTAGCAGTGCAGATTTTGCAGCTAATAAATATGAAAAAAACAATTTTAAAAAAATGTGTTAAAAACAATTTTATGATTGTAAAAAAAAATTAATTTAATTTGTCTTACCTTCGAAATCTTTGAGAGCTTGAGGTTTCTCCCAAACGGATTCTCCTGCTTTGCTATTATAAAAATAAGAACGGCCATCGGGTGCACGATGCTCAGTCCATACCATGGCATTGGCAACAACTTCGGCATCTAGTTGAGCTACAATAGCGGGATCTTCATTTGGCATAGAAGCAGCAGGCGCCATTGGTTGTTGCATAGCGTGTGGCATTTGAGGCATACCTACAAAAAATATTGTTTAAACAATTTCTTATACAAACAAAATATGATTACAAATGAGATGATTTGAATTTTCTTACCCCAGTTAGCTTGAGGCGGTCCATAACCTGCACCAAACGGTTGGAAACTTGGTGGCGGCATGCCGAAAGGTGCTCCAGCAGGTGCTCCAAACGGTGCAGGCATACCTGCACCATATTGCGCAGGCATTCTGTGTTGCATAGGCATCATAGGTGAAGGCTGCATCATGGTGCTAGCTGTACTAATGGGTGTAGAGTTGACGATTGGCGCAGAAGGTGTGACAGATGCTGCAGCAACACTGGTATCTGGTTCAATATTTTACATAAATATTTTTGTAAAGTAATTCTAAGATAAAATTTTAGAAAAGAAATAGTTACTAGTCTGTGGAGTCTGTCCCATCTGCTGCGCTGCTGAATCAGATGATGGATTTGATGTATCCATTGGTTCAGTCGTTCCAGCTGCAGGACCAGTAGTGGCAGCAGTACCTGGAGGAGCTGTACTTACTTGACTCGTGTCTGCTTCATTAGTATTGGCCGTAGCAGCAGGAGTAGACGGAGTCTCGCTACCTTGTTGCTGCATCCTTACCTCACCACTGGTGTTGCTTCCTTGTGGCTGTTGCTGTTGTTGAATCTGTTGTTGCCCCATTGCTGCATTTACTGGGGAGCTAGTTACTGCATTACCGGCTGACTGCTTCGAAGCTCCATGTACCAACTGTTCCAGCTGCAAATTGTATTTGATATTTCTTCAATGAAGTTTTCCTTACAAGATTTTGAATTTTAAGAATTTTAGCATTATTTGCCTACCTGATCTTGCACCATTACTTTCACATTTGGTCCTTCTGGCTTGGTCCATGTAGTTTCTCGAGATCTAATGTTGTAATAATAAAATTTACCATCTTGAGTTTTCGTTTCCACCCATACCTCTCCGTTGAGGTCAAGTCCTGGAATGTTATTTTGCTGCTGCATCTGTTGATGTTGAGGTTGTTGCTGACCTGGAATCTATAATAAAATAATGTTATTAAAAACAAATTGTAAGTTAAATTATTGAACAAAAGTAAAATATTTTAAACTCACGTTGTTCATATTTGGAGGTCCCATTCCTGGTCCTGGTGGCCCATAAGGTCCAGGACCTCCTGCATTACCCATAGGTCCATTCATCATGTGAGGTGGTGGCTGGCCAAAAGAAAAATATTTTATTCGGATATTTAAACAAGGTACAAAAAATGCAAAAAATTAATTACCATTCCTCCTTGGGGATGACCCATCATATTTGGTGGTCCCATCATGTTGGGTGGTGGAGGTCCCATCGGACCCCAGTTAGGATCAAATGGTGGCGGTGGCCCCCTAAATCTTGGTCCCTGAGGTCCTCCAGGAGGGCAATTTGGTGGTGGACGTGGTGGTGGTGGACCTTCGTAAGAATATCCGTTATTAGATCCTCTGTAGATGGGACCACCACGGGGTCCAAATCCTCTGCCACGGAACCTAGGTGGTCCTCCTCTTGGTCCGTAATCGAAGCCTCTTCCTCCACCTCCTCTTCCCCTTAAATCGTTATCGCTTATTGTAGCGATTAAACATTATGAGATATTGATTGTTGCCTTTGGGTATTTGACTTATTCATACATTAGAAACATTAGATGTTGAACTAAGAGAAAAAAACTTTTAAAATTAAAAAGTTTTCTAAACTGTAGAACTGAATTGTCTGAGGTTGATTTTCAATTGAAACAAGTGACTAGAGACATCTCGACAAACGACAGTAGCTATAGGGAGAAAAAAAGTCATTTAACCTTACCGCATGTAAGAAAAAGAAGGGCGCGCTCAAGTTTCGAGTGGACAATGCTATTAGGATAGAAAAATTATCGGCCATTGTATGCATAAGCCAAAATTTTTACCTGAATCCACCTCTGCCTCTAGGCGCAAAGTGTCTGTAGTCGTCGCCCTCGTAATAGTAGTCCTCGGACTCTTCCATGCCGACATCATGGTCAACGTTGTGATCTTGTTGTTGCTCGTTGTTACCGGGATTTTCCGAGACGACCATGTTTTGCTCACCGTTTCCTTCCATCCTTTTCTCTACTGCTGTCCCTTTAGCTCGTTACTTTCTTGTAACTCGGTCAAAAGAAAGCTACTTCTTTTTAGAAGTAATACAAAACATCGCACGGAAGGACGCTTGCGACCCTTGACTTTCCGAACCGTATCTCAGAAATGGTCGCAGTATCTCACGTGCGTCATTGGCGTTTACTCTGAGAACAACGTCCAACGCTTAAAGGTTTTAAAGTAAAAGCTCGATTTTAGCTTTTTCTACTAATTTTCCTGAGCTTCTCAATGCCGCACTCTAATCTCTAATTAGTAGCTACGTTAACGCCGCCATCACTCCATGGCGTATACGATTCGGCGTCGGCGCACTTTTCCCATTGGTAGAGGGCGCCACCTGCCGAATTGCAGACACGCCACAATGGCTGCGGCTCGAGTCTGCGCACTGCGCGCTTTCTCTTTTTTTCTTTTTCTGCGAAATTCAAATACAATGGGGCTGCCTTTCCATGCGTACGCCTATCGCAAGATACTAATTTTAAGATTTTTGGCACTTTTCTTTCGAGTGCAAATTACAGACTAAATGTAGCTTAATTGCGACCTCGCGAAAAGTCCCATTGTTGCTTTATTGCACAGTTCGCGTAACAATACAAAATTTCAGGAAATCATCACCCACCCCAACCAGTTTAAGAATTTCATTTAATTTCTAAAAGAAATTGTGAAGTAGCAACGGCAGATTTTTTATAAATGTATAACTTTATTAAATTATTATTGAGTAAACGGATTTTAACAATAAAAGCTCACATTGACTTTTAATAATAATAAGTACACTTCCATAATGTAAGATAGAATCATACTGGCTCGAATTATATTTACAATTGTAACAACACACGCCCAAGGCATAAGAGCGCGTGCACAGCGAGGTAGAGAATTGTTATCATAGAGTATTATTATCTGGTTTTCGGACAGGGCTGCATGACGTAAATCCGAAAGCCCTTGTGGGCCTGTCGCAGGTGGTCCCTCAGGCGGATCCTGGTGTCTTCGAGCACCTCCATCATGGCCTCCCTGGACTGGGTCTCCTGAGCCTCGGTGAAGCGCATCATGAGAGCGAGGTCGATATCCGGCACGTCGTCCAGCTCCTCGGCCGCGCTCAGCACCGAGTCAAACTCCTCCGGGAGCTGCTCCGCGCCAGTTGGCTCGTTCTCGCTCAATCTGCGAGGAAAGAATTAGCGAAATTACAGTTTTTTTTTTTTTTTTTTTTCGATGCAATATAGAATATATTATACGTACGTTTATCGAACGTCCTATTATTCAAAAGGATCTTTATTTGGAGCAAAGTGAACGGCGTCGAGATTAAAAAACCGAGTACAGAATTGGTAATGATAGCGATAGTGAGTCATTGAGCTCGCTATTAGCAGAATCCTGTTTCGATAAATATGACGCTGCTCGTGTGCGTTTCCACTGGCTGTACACTATATACCGACTGTCTTGCGAAAAGGAAAACAAACGCCTTGTACACTTACGCTCGGAAGCCTATATACCGTATACATACACCGAGCGTTTCGTCACCATTGCATGCGAGCCCTGGGTATTGAACAATTCTGCATATTTATTAAAAAATGCCGGAGTCTCTATGTATCGATAGGCATCCGCGAGCAAAGTGCGAGAATCGCTTTATAAATAATATGCACCGCACAACGGAAACTCACAGCGGAGCTGTGTTGTGTGCGGTAAGTCACGCGATCGAGGAATAGGGGTCAGTGGTTCTTGCTCTATTCGAGGAACTGTGGAAACTCGTTATCATCGAGAATTTTGAAAGGTTGCCTATTTCAATGTTCGAGCTTTTGTTTACTAAACTTTCGGAAGACATTTGGCTCCGGCACTCGAAAATGTATATAGAAAGTCGTCGTAAAATCGAACGGGGGGGGGGTCTCTCTCGGCTTCTGCGGTTTGCGGTTTATAACTCGCCGCGAGGAAACGAGGAAAAAGGGCAGTGCAATTAAACCGATAAATTGATAGCTTATAGACCCCCGTTAACCATTGTTTATTCGAAACGTCGCGTTGCTTTCGCGAGAGCGGCTCGACCCGCGTTATTATGTACCGGGCAGCGTTGTCCACCGGGGCAATAAGCGCGGCGCACGCACCAACCCGCTCTTTAAAGCGACTCGAATTTCGAGCCTCGGAAAGAAAGAAAATGAAGAGAAAAATGACCCGATTTTCCGGGCCTCACCTGCACCGTTCCCTTTTCAGGCAGTCCGAGCAGCGCTGGTACAGCTCCAGGCACCTGATGTCGGTCTTCCTGTTGCCTTTTACCAGGTACTGCCTGAAGATGTCGATGCCCCTGGGATGAGTGAGCGTCTTCTCGATGTGGTCGGTGATGGCGTCGAGCTCCTGGTAGCTCAGGCCGCTGGTACACTTGCCGATGCATCCGAGGCCGGAGGAGGAGCTCGCCATTGTTCGGCTCCAGCGCGCTGCGAGCGAAAAAAGTGCGTGGCTTTGAATTTGGCGCGCTCTCTCGATCCACACACTCTCGTCTCGTCGGCTGGAGATGCGCCCGCCGGCCTGGCGGGGGGAGGAGGGAGGACCGCGGAGGAGCGCGCTACGGCAGCTACGGGGGCCCGGGGAGAAAGAAGTGTATACGTTGCCCAACGCTCCTATTACGCTTCCTCGCGCAAAAAGCGGCGGGGGGGCCCGGGGCCTCGGCAAAAAGCGCCTGGGAACTTACCTCGAGCTCTCGAGCTGCGTCCGCCGGCGGCGTCGATATCGATCGGCCTTGGCTCGTCGCCGCGCCAGACTCCCGGATGGCGCTGCGGCGCGGGCTGGAAAGTGCGCGCGGTGGTGCGCGGGCGCGGCGAGGCGGCGCGCCGATTCAAAAATAGGCATCTCCACTTCTCTCTCGCTCTCGCTCTCGCGCGCTTTTTGCGGGGCCCTTCACACGCCGCATCCGTCACGGCGAGCTTTCGGCTCCGCGCGCGCGGCGTGTGCGAGAGAAAGTGCAGCGGCGCACACTCCGCGGGGTTGCGTAAGCCGGCTCTCGGGGCCTCACAATGGGGCTATTGTGGCTCCGCTGCCGCGAGGAGGACGTCGGCGACGGCGGCTGGCCTTTCCCCCGGCGGCGACGGCGGCCCCCCTCCGACCGGTCCCCTATAAAGCCGCGAGCAGCCCTTTCCCCAAAGACACTCGCCAAAGAGGAGGCCCGACGTTCACTGTCCCGCACGTAACAGCCAAGCTGCACACTTCGACCGTCCCGACGACCAGGACACCCAGACGACACCCGCGCGCGACAACCCCCCGCAGCAGCAGCAGCCCCCTCATCATGTGGCGGCTACTCGTCTTCGCAGGTCAGTGCCGCGGACTAATCGAGCGGCGCGCTTTTTTGCGCCTAGGAGCGTGTCGGCAGGGGGATTTCACACTTTGTTAGCTCTCGTTTCACGCCACTTGAGCTCTATCTCGGCGCGGGGCTCTTTTTGCGGGCTCTCGGTTAAATTAGTCGACGAGTTTTTCCCTGGTTTTTCGCGCGTGGGGGGGCCCCCCCCAAGTTAAAACGCTCAATTGCCGCGACTAATGCGCTTCCGGGTCGGCCGAGGCTGCAAATCAATAATGGATATTATATTCGTCGCGGGGCCCCGCGGTCGGAGAAAGCCCGGAAAAGTGTGTGTATAAAAAGCCGCGCGATTCCGCGGAGATTAATAGCCCCCCCGCGCGATATTACGCAACATCTTGCGTTAATGAACTTGTATAGCAATTTCCCGTGCGCGGAGAGGCTCTCTCTCTCTCTCTCTCGTTCCTTTTGGCGGTGCGGTGAAATCATATGCGCTCGCGGTCCGTCGCGCGTTTCGGCCGAGCGGCGTGTCGTAAGTCGCGTGTACGTATATAACGCGCGCGGCGCCGATAAGGAAAAGGGAGAGTTGATCGACATCCTGTCTCCCGGGGAGAAAAATGGCCCGATTCGGACGAGGATTATTATATCGGGCGCGCGGGCTTTATCCGCCGGTACGTAAGCGGCGACCTTAAGCGCGAGGGAAATCGAGCGTAAAACGCGGAATGATCGGGGGGAGGTGTCGAAAGCGACATCGGGTGGGGGCGGCTGATGCGCTTATATATTGTTCGGGCCGTGGTGCTCTCTCGGGCCGCCTCTGCAAGGACGTTGCTCGGGCGAGCGGAGAGAGGCGAGAGCAAAGTGTGAGTATACGAGAGAGCCGACGGGAGGCTGCGCTCGCCGGAGAGCGGGAAAGTTGCTCGATCGCGTTTGGGAAAGTCTCGGGATCTCGTATCCGAGTTTGCAGACGCGCGCGGCGGGCTCTTTCCCACGCGCGCGCTCTGTGGGAGCGAGATAAAGATCGGCGGCGGCTGCGGCGGCGACGGCGGCCGGCTGAATATCGAGAGAGTGCAACGGCCTTGCCCGCTCGCCGTATGACTTTGCCTCTATGTATACGTATGCACGTTGGTTTTCAGCTCTGCTGACGGCCGTCCAAGCCAAGGAGGAAGCACCGGCCAAGAGGTCACCGATCTCGGCGAGCGGCGTCCTGGGAGCGGCCCCCCAGCACGGACAGTACATCGTCCGCCAGGCCCCGGAGGCCCAGGAGGTGCGTCGGATCTCTATGTTACACTCCGGATATGTCTTATGCACATGTACATATGTATGCACACACATATCCTTGCCCAAGAGCAGCTGCTATCTCGGATATCAGAGTAATTGCGAGAGCGCCGCGCGATTCAGTTCCTTTCTAAAGTCAGATTTTATTCAATTTTATCCCCCAAGCCGATACAACTATTTTCTCACGTAGACACTTTTAGCCGAACCGGTTCTCCTGAAACCTTAACAAATTGTCCATAAGCGCCTGCTGGCGCGGCTTTTATGCTCCACGTTTTTCGAAAAAAAAGGAAGAAAAAAAAAGCATACAAGGATAGAGTTTCCGAACCGAGAGCGAGTGTGTGTTCCACTTTTAATTAGCCGGCGGAATAATATTTTCCCGACTTTCTACTTCAGTCGAAATGCATTCAAACTTCGCCTCTCTCTCTCTCTCTTCGGCGCGCGTAAACGGAGCTCCGCTCCGCGGTCCATTTCGCCAAAGCTCCAGCGGGGGATTCACTTGCCGCGTTTCCAGCCTCCTATTTACGACGGGCATAACTCCTCCGTTGACTTTCGCTTTTATTTCATGCATAAAATTATTTCGTACGCTGGAAATTACGTCGACGCGCCGCGGAACTTTTCCGCGATTCCAAAGCAAATATGCGCGCGGCCCGATGACGATGCACCTCGTTAAATCCGCCGTGAAATTTCTTTCTCTCGGCAGCGGGGGAAGAAAAATTCCTTAACGGACTCCGGCGGGCAATTCCTGCGAAAGGAGTAAACGGCCCGGTAACTGGCCGTATTACGGCATTTTCTGCTGACGGCCGGTAGTAAATTTCAATTTTTACGAGAAAGTCCCGGGCCCCTTTTGTTGCCGGCTGTGTGTCTCGCTCGTGACCCATTTTAATTAGTAATAGCCGTCAATTTCCCGGATCGATCGAGCCGCTCGACGAATCGATCAAGTTCGCGAAAAACCGAGTGTATAATACGCAATTTTTCATCGCCGCCGTTGCCGGGTACTTTCAAGGTGCCGTAAAACTTGTCTAATAAAGTGCAAAGAGCCGCGCGCGTTTCCAGCAAAGCAGCCGGCGAAGTTTTCCTTTGCACTTGGCATCCGCGCGGTGGCACGCCGCGGCCGACGTTCAAGTCGTTTCCTGCGCGGCGCATATTTTCGCAATGAATTCAAAACTTTCCGTTCTCTCTCTCTCTCTCTCTCCTCGGAAAAACAGCTTTTCCAGCGAAATGGCAGTTATTATTATACAAGTTTAAAGAAAAAAGAAAAGAGAAGGAATCGTAACGCTCCAATTTAAAAGAAAGTCTCTTTACATATTCGCGGCTGCGCGGCATATTACGCGGTACGTGCCTTTCTTTTCTTCGAAACGTGCGAAAATTTGAAGAGTTTAGTTCTTCCGAATGAAAAAAAAAAGATCCATTGTGACATCACTCCTTTCAACAGCTCCTCGGTGCCATTGTGACGTCATCGTGTGCGACAGAAACTCACACTTCCTTCAAATTGAAAGGCTGCTGCTGAAAAAGAGAGACAGTTTACGGTGAAAATGAGATACATTGCGCGATAAAAAAAA
This sequence comes from Ormyrus pomaceus, assembly GCA_900474385.1. Lineage (NCBI taxonomy): Eukaryota > Metazoa > Arthropoda > Insecta > Hymenoptera > Ormyridae > Ormyrus > Ormyrus pomaceus. The sequence goes on from UCOM01000284.1 coordinate 26,861, forward strand.
AAAAAAAAAAAAGAAACTCCGAGAGTGTTAATTAAAAAAAAAGAGACTTGACTGAAACGTCCTTTGAAATAGCAGTCATAAAGCGGCTCGGTTATAACATATTTGCGATTGGCCAATTGAGATTTTTTTTGCGCTGTATACTTGACGTACGTCTTATTTACTTAGTAAAAATTAGCATAGTGAATAGCGATGTAAATTAAAGGTAACTAGCTGGAAAATCAGGATATGCTTTTACATTTTCAAAAGGATTAGGCTCGCGTAGCGTATATTAACAGAGATTTCACGCTCAGCCTACAGAACTAAATATGTATTCTCGGGAGGCTCGCGGTGTTAGTCCAATTATTTAATGGAATCGCCATGAAGTATTAAGCATAAACACAGACATGAGAATTAAAAATTATATCATACATACTCGGAATTACGAGATATCAGCGTAAAAAGCGGCAGTTTAGCAAAAATGACTATAGTCTCTACTAGCCCGAGGTTATACATGTAATCAGATGAAAATTGCTACTATTTTTTGCCAAGATTTACTGTGCCCGGTTACGTAACATTCGCCCGGGATTTAGCCGAGGGAGGAGATAAAGAAAAGCGGCCGGTTAGCCGCGTTCATTTTTCCTTCGCTCCGTCCAAAGATTCGGGAAAAGTGCGCACAGCGAAAATCGGGGAAAGACCCAGGAAACTCTAACGGACAGAGCGATCGGAGAAACGTCGCTCTGGGACTCGCGCGCTTGTGCTTTACGCGCTCGAGTGCTCGAGAGTGCACGTTTCTTGCGTAAGTGCAGACCGGCATGCTACCTATACTCCGCGGCGAGAGAGAGAGAGAGGGGCGGAGGGGGGGGGGGAGGAGGGAAGTGCAGCGGTGCACTATCTCGGCCAGGCCCTAACCGGCGCGAACGCCGCTCCGCTCGCTTTCGCGATTTCGCGGCGCGATCGCGCGGCCTCGCAGCGCACCGGACCGAGACCCGCTAAGTAACTCTAACTAAGTAAGTACAATCTCCGGCAGCTCCCCCCCGGCTGAAGAGAAAAAAATCTCTTCCGCTCGCGCGGAAAAGCATTTCTGCCCAAGTCGGAGTGGGATGCGAACGGCACGCGAGCTGTGCGCTGCTGCTGCGGCTGCTGCTGCTTCTAATTATGCATTTTCGACGAGCACAGCGCGCACAGATCAGCTGTCGCGTATATACAGGCTTTTATATAAGGAACATTATAGTTTTTCCATCGACGTAATTCGCGAATGGGCTCTTTTCAATTTTATTTAATACTCTCGCGCTGCTCCGCCGCCGCTGCCTGACTTTACCTTTTCGCAATCCTTTCCTACGACTACGTAACGCGCCGAGAGCCGCGATACAAAACGCGAGAAAGCCTTTTTTTTTTCTTTCACGTAAGCTGACAGAAATTCCGCCGAAAATGAGAAAATCGACGGCGTCACTCTCCCGCCGACAGGAAGTTTAAGTCCGTAATCAGATCTTGCAGGATCGGAAAATCGACTGTCTCCGCCGCGGTTATATCTTCCCTAAGGCGGTCGTAAAACAGCTCGATGATTCCCCCCTGGTTCATTCTCAGAATTATTCTGCTGAATCTTTTGCGGAGAGGCGAGTCTGCGAAAGTGACGGACTTCTTCGCGGCGTAAAATTCGCTGTACACTCGAGATATCAGGAAGTCTCGACCGCGGAGAGAAACTGCGCGATGTCCACTGGACGGGAGTTTCGAAAAATCGTTTATACTGTCGATGCTTCGGTACTGATTAAGAATCTCGCGGACCGATATCAATTCCTTGTAAGCCGGAGTTGCGTAAGTTGTGAGATTCGGCTTTGATCAGATCCCCCGCCGTTTCAATGCCTGCTCTCTTGCCCGGATCGTTGCGAAGTGCTGTCAACAGACTTTGTGTAAATATACTCATTACAGAAATAGATCATACGAGTTAGGATGAATAAGATTTTTTTTTAAATAGCTTCGAGGCATCCGAGCTGCAGGAACGTTTGTAAAAATATGCAGAAACTCTAAAACCACGAGAAACAGTGATTCATTCAATAGTAACTTTAAAGCCAAAGACAAAATTCCAGATCAAAGCTATCCAAATTCTTCAAAAAAATTATTAAAAATGTATTATTTATTAAAATTAAAAATAATGTCTTCATCGGAGCCCTTCGATGATATAATTATCAGAATCCCTTCTTCGAATATAGGATACATTATAGAGTCTTGGAATGATTTAGAAGAAAATGAGTATTTAGAGTTAGGCCTACTTACAAACTTTATAGTAACTCTTGCATTCGCGCTATTCAAGATTTCTTTCATAATCGCGGCACCTACATCATCTTCTTTCCCATAATTATATTCGCCGCCTTTCATATTTTCGGATAATTTCAGCTTCCTTTTGACGCCTCCTTAATTGTACGTACAAAGGTCTTTTGTCTTTTCAAAGTGTAACATTTCACAAATGCAGGAATCTGTTTTGAAAGAAGTTTTACATACACGAGCCACTGTGAGATTTTGAGTGACAAAATTATGTGCTTACCTTTCGACATCTTCCGAAATGATGAGGTCGTCTACTAGAGTTTTTCTTTCCCAAAAAAATTAGAGCGAAATTAGAAAAATATTTGGTGGTTTGAGCGATGACAAATTTACAGTGCAGAGGCGATGCTAAATTACCACAAAACTGTGCTTTTTGATTTCACAAAATAGAATTTTTGAAAATTTTCAAAGTTTTCGTCAAATTTAGGCTGAACGAAGCAACAATCGCAACTCCAACTGCAGGATAGTTTTTTGTGCTCAGAGTCTCATTCATATCATTTCGTAATCGCCTGCCGGTATTTATTACTTTATTTTCATTAAACGCGAATAAAATTGATGGAGCAATTAATGAAACTGAATTAAAGCAGCTATCATTGGATCTCGTTGCCGTTTGAATGATAATAATATATTTATCGTCGAAGCAACCATCTATAATCTCAATCTTTTGAAAACACTCATTAATTCTTTGAATTTCTGCCGCAAGATATTAATAATCGAGAATGAAACAAATACTTACCGGCCGCATTGCATATTTCACTTTTACTTTTGGCTTCGTTCGAAAATAAAAAATATTTCGCGTTACCCTCGACACGGTATAAATCAAGTATTTCGAAAAGGCAAAAAAAAAAAGACTAGTTGCAATAGCGACTTCATTTTTTAAATGAAAAATGTATTTTTCATAAAGAACCAACGTAAACTCGTTTCTTACAGAAATGACTGGAAATAATCCATAAAGTAGATGACGCATTCTTTACATGCAAACAAAATCATTGCATGGCAATTTATGCCAATGGCGAGATTTTCTTATTGACTATAACTAAAAATGGAAACATTTAAAGCGCTGTAAAAATGTCGCTCGTATAGTATGCGAATTCAACTAAAAAGTTGACTGGTAGAATTTAAAGATTTTTGCAATAAACCTTGATCCGCGTTATTTCAATCTGAATTACGAAAATTAAAATTTAATACCGCATCGATATTATCATAATTAATAGCGGAGGAGTATTTATAACGCAATAAGTTTACAATATATAGGTTTCCTCCGTACAGACAATGTTAATCAATTGGCGGTAAAAGTTATTAATCACGTCGACAATTAGCGATTTATCTCGAAATGCGCCAACGGCACTTAAACGGTAAACTAGGCGAACGATATTCTTATCGGAAACATAAAAGTTATTTTTACATTAACATGAATTTTATTAATATTAATATAATATATATTACGAAAGTCATATTTAAACTTTGAAATTTCATTGGCGCAGACTGCTGAAAAGACTAAAAAGTAAAAGTTGCTCTTGCGCGCCGGGAAAACTAATTTAGCAATCCCCCTTATACATGCCTGGAATAAAATTCCCTCGCATCCATTAGACGCAATTAAAATCCAAAGTAGCTTTCGGCCTCGCTGTCAAGTGCAGCGTGCGCGCTGCAAGCCGCGACGAGATGCTCACAGAGAAGAGTATGATTGTTGACAGGTCTCCCCGGAGTACTTGGCACTGCTGCAGCAGTACATCAACCACCAGCAGCAGCAGCAGCAGCAGCAGCAGCACCAGCACGTGCAGCAACATTTACAACAGGCGCAACCCCAGCACGTGCCCCAGCGAGCCCGTCTAGGAGCACTCATCGAGCAGGAGTTCGCGCAGCTCGCTGAGAGACCGGCACCCTTGAAGCACCATCAAGTAAGCCCTACCCCGAGCCCCTCTCTCTCCTTAACTGATAATTATCGCCGGTTTTACGCCGGCAGTAAAAAAGCTGGGAAAAAAGAAGTATTAACGTCGGGCGATAAAATTAGTTTGCGAAGGAAAAAAGAAAAAAAAACATCAACGCCGCGCGACGTGCGAAGCCATTATGAGCCGCTCTCGTGTGTGAAAACGAGAGAGAAGTTTAACGCTCTTTGAGCAACGCGTCTCGTTGATTTAGCGAAGGATGCCGGATAAGGCTAATCATTAGCCAACCAGTCGCTGTCAAGTTTCTCATGCCCGCTTATGCGCTCCGAATACAGAGCATACCGCTGGAGGTGGACCAGTACCACATCGAGACGTCGCCCCAGCGACCGATCCGGCCCCAGCCGGTGCACCAGCAGCTCTACTACCCGGTCGAGGAGCCCCAGCCCCAGCCCCAGCACCAGCCGCAGCCGCAGCCCCAGCACCACGTCCCGGCCCCGGTCCAGCAGCACCAGCCCGAGCCCCAGCAGCAACTCCGCTACCACCAGTCCGTGCCCATCCAGTACGGCTACGAGGACGAGCAGCAGGTGCGCGAGCAGCACCAGAACCCCGAGGCGATCGTCCGCGCCCAGAATCAGGCCGAGGCCGCGGCCCTGGCCTTCCAGAAGATCGCCCAGGCCGCCCACTACAAGCACCAGGGCGACGCCCTCGAGCAGATCCGCCAGACGAACGAGAAGTACCGACAGCAGACCGCCCTCGAGCAGATCCAGCGGGGCGAGGGGCTCAGCGAGGCCGGCCGCCAGGAGCGCGTGAGTACCACCACCCCCCAACCCCCCCGAGAGTGCACTTGACTCGTTGCGTCGCGAGCGCGGCCAATTAATGTATACCACCGCCCAGACACCCCGAATTAGTTGCGCGGGCAATTCCTCTCTGCTAGCGAGGTTTCGACCAGCTTTTTATCGAGGGAAAACGAAAGAGAGATAGATCTGTGTGTGTGTCTGTATGTGTGTGGGTGACGTAAAAATGCCGCAGAGTTACGACCTTCGATGAAAGGAGAGCTTAGAAACGCGACCCTTTTTGCAAAATTTACGGCATCCCGGCCGGATTACGGCGGAATGACAGGAGACCTGTAAATAAATCTTTTTTTTTACCGGCGTCGGCGGCCCCGCGCGCACAAAGTGACAAAACGCGGAATTCTTACGTAAACTAATAAAAAAAATAGCTCTCTGGGTTTCGTGGCAAGTTTTACGGGCCCCCCGTCCCCCCCCCCCCTCCCTCTCTTTGAACGATCGATTGTTATCCAAGAGGAAAATGGTTGCATTGCACTTGTCATTAGGGTCGCTTATGAATCTGTTTTTAGAATCGGCGCGCCAGAGGAGCCGTAAATGTTTCTTTGGTCAATAAGCTTTGCGGATAATTGCCGCGTTAGCTTAGTGTGCACATTTCGAGTGTCGAGTGTGCGCGCACGTCGAAACGCGCACGCAGAATGCCGTATTATCCCATACACCGCTCTCCCCCCGCGGCCGTATAACGTAGCGTTTACGGCCGCGTTATTTGTATTTATAAACGCTGCGGCGTTAAGTAGCCTCCGTCCGAGCTTGAGATGTTAATTTCGCGAGAGCTGTATATACTCGCGCGAGAATGTGCACGACGAAAGGCCGCAGTTTTACGCCGGTGGCCGAGTAAACTTGGGGGCCGCGGGTGCTCGCGATGATAATAAAAAAAAATTGGAACGACACGCTGAATTTAGCGGAGCGGGTCGGCCTTTTTTCGGTCGCGCCGCCGCGCCGGAATGGCTCGTAAAACCGACTGGGACGTAAATTAATAACGACACGAGGCTGTCTTTGCTTTTTACTCGTATGGGGAGTACAACAAACGGCATTCCCTGACAAAGTGAACGTGCTCAAAACTTCCTTTCTGTCTTCGAGCCGAAATCTATTAATTTCAACTATTTCTATGAGCTGCCACGCTCCAATAAATCCATACCACCTTCGGGTACATAATGTGCCTCGAGTGTCTTTTGAGTTTAGCAGGATTTTGCGGGAGAGAGAACCCGTTTCGCTCGAAAAAATGATGAAATACTTTGGGAAGGAGCTGAAAATCCGAGTGAACAATTACCTTAACAAACATTTAATAATTGACTCGCTCTTACGTTAGATTTGAAATTCGATAGCGAGGATAATAATATCATACGCCTACGCAAGCACGCTGCCACGCTATAGAATTACGTGCGCGAACTAAAGAAAGAATTAGATTAATTTACAGTCAGTCCCCCCCCCCCCTCCCACAAAGCGTGCAGTCGTAATTTTAAAGAGTGCAATTTACATAATCAGCATCGAAGACAAATTGATTTTCGAAATGAGAACTGCGATTAATATTGAAATGAGGAAAAAAGCAATAAATAATTATGCACGGCGGGAAGTGTCGGAGTCATTGACTTTCTCTTACTCGCGGCTGCACACGCATTGACCTCTCTCAGCCAGGTTTCTAACGGCTCTCCGCTCGGCGCAGCGAAATATGCGGGCTCCTCGGAAAACTGCCGCTGCTGCAGTGCACTTAAGCGAAGATTACGTTGCGTGTAGGTCCAGCCGAAGGACCCGGAGGCCGCGTACAAGGCCCGGCTAAAGGCCCAGGCGACGGCCCTGGTGGCGGAGCAGCGCCGGGCCCACGAGGCCGCCGAGTACAAGGCCCACTCGGACGCCATCCTGAAGCTGCAGGCCCAGCAGCGCGCCCATCTGCGCGCCCAGGAGGAGGCCCACCACTTCGCCCTGAACTTCGAGAAGAACCAGCAGCGCGCCCAGGCCCACGCGCAGGCGGTCGCTAACGCCCAGGCGCTCGCCCTCTACCAGGCCCGCCAGCAGGCCCTGGCCAAGGCCCAGTCCGAGGCGAAGCAGGCGGCCAAGGCCCAGGCGGACGCGCGCAAGATCGACCCGAAAAACGCCCCGGTCGTCCAGTACCTGCTGCCCAACAGCGTCGCCCTGCCGGCGCCCGAGGTTCGTTTACCCGCCCTTGCTCTTACGCTCCTCCGCTTGCACTCTCTCTCTCAATCTCACCTCGCAATCCGGCTGCCGCAGGTCTACCTGCCCAAGGCCGCGGAGGCGCTGCGCCAGCAGGCGGCCGAGGAGAAGCGGCTGAAGAAGGTCCAGCACCAGCAGCAGCGCCAGCAGCTCAAGCACCTGCTCATCGAGGAGCTCGAGCCGCAGCTGCTGCGCCGACCGGCGCCGGCCAAGCCCGACGATCCTCATCGTCAGCAGCAGCTGGCCTACCTCGTCGACGCGAGCTACTACAAGAAGGCCCAGCAGCCGCAATCGGCGTTCTACCACAATCAGCAGCCTGGCTATCAGCAGCGACTGCACAACGAGTACCAGGCCCTCGAGGAGGTCGTCGTCTCGTCGCCGCGGCCCCACTACCAGCAGCAACACCACCAGCAGATCGACGCCGACAAGCTCGCGCTCCTCGTACCCGTCGAGCAGCATCAGGGCCCGTGAGCCCATCGACGCCGCCCCCCACTCTCTCTCTCTCTCTTTTCACGCATTTTTTTCCTAACTCGCCTCCAGAGATGCCCGAAATATGCAGTATTTTTTAACTAAGATACAATATATCTTATACCAATATAACGTATTATATCGAGCTCCTATTTTACGTTGCATTGCCACTTGATCTTTTTTTTTGTCTTTTTTTTTTACCTACGTTACACTAGATCTTTTCTACGCGTCTCTTCGGACTTGTTCGGGGAAGGAATTTGAAACGTTAAATTGACGCGTGTTCAACGTAATTATTTATATTTGCGTGTTATTACGTTTACGCAATGTAATGTAGAGTTTTATTACGAATTTGCTAGCATAATAATTATTACTCGAGGCAGCGTCTAAAGTGAGACTTTTGAAAAAGTCTGCAGCAAACTGCAAATTGCAATTCATTTAGATCGCATTTACGTTTATACAGTCTCTCGCGTTTGAATAGATTTTCGGGTTAGAAAAACTATTGAAATGCGCGCATATCCTTACAATACATTTGTTTAAATAGATGCCCCTTTTTACACGATGTACCGTATTAACATTGGCATTCTCTCCAAGTATAAGCGAAGCGAGAAGAGAAGAAATTGAACAAGAACGCACGGCAATACGCTTACTTAGTCACGATTTATATACCCCCCTTTTTTTTTATGTATATTTATGTGCTCTGTAATTTGTAAATATTAGATTCCTAATCATCGATTGTATATCATTTTCTTTTTTGATAAAAAAATAAGCAAAAAAAACTTATACTACTTTGGTACTTTGTACGCGGGTACGTTGAGAGATCGTCCTCCTCGCACGAGTCGACGGGGCCCGAGTCAGCCCTTCCAGTCGTGTGTGTACATATTAGAGAGTTTAAATAAATGTATAAATGCAGAGTCTTATTGTATTATTGTTGTCGCGATCGCCGCTTTTATATATATACACATATATCCGCAAGTTCGCGAGCGAGCAAAAAGGTTGCAAAACCTTGGGCTGGAATATAATAGCGCTTGATTTTCGTTCGATCGAATTAGAATGATTCCGGGTCGAGCAAGGGAGGGAGAAGCCGAGAGTGACGCAATGGAAGGAAAGTTTATATGCAGGCGCGCGCGAGAGGCTGCACGGCTGCATGGTTGCATGGCAGCCGCGCGCTCGCACACACACACACACACACACACACATCGAAACTTATATAGACACGGAGAGCGCAAAATCGCAAGCTTCTAATACTTTCATCTTCTACCGGGCGAGTGCAGCTCGAGGCTCGGGCCTCGGCCACTCCCTATTTCCTCTCTCTAGCTCTCTCTCCCTCTTCGCGGATCTGGAGCCCCTATGCACGCGTTCTTTTTCACCGCGCTCCGCGAACGTCCTTGACTGGAAAGCTGGAGTTTTTCCTTTTCCTTCGAAATAAGAGCTCCACATGCGCGTCGATTTCGCCGCCGCCGCCACCACCGCCGTCCTTCTTTTTTTTTCTTCCTTCTAACGATCTATCGATACTGCACCGATGAGCGGCGGCGGAGGGGGAAGCCGTACGTAACGGCTTTCCGCGCGAGAGAACGCTTGTTATTATACGCCGCGCGCGCGGCTATATCATTAACTCGCGAGATGCATGAACCGCTGGAGGAGGGGGCGGGAGGTGGGGGCCCTTTAAATTATCGCCGCATTTTTTTTCCTCCCGCCGCCTTTTTTAATTTCACATTTTCAAAGAGCAAAGCCTCGAGAGAAAATTGTCCGGCCTTTTTGCCCACCGCCGCCGCGGGAGAGCAATTTATCTCGCGCCGCGAGAGTCAAGTGAAAATTTGCAATTTTTCCAGCCGCTATTTCGGCGCACGCCAGTGTTTATTTACTAATAAAAATGCCTCATGCCGATTGCTTTGCGGCTGTGCGTCGCTTTTTCCGCCGTCGACTTTTCCCTTTCGACTCGCGGCATTGCCAAAATGCACTCGAGGAATATGGTGTTTTTTTTTTTTTTTTTTTACGAGCCGGCCAGCGATTTTAAAAACTCTTTGCGCACCGCAAGAATGTCTAAATTATAATCGAGTCAGTTTCCAATGCGTTAAAGACTAAATTATACAATTTGCTTAGATAATTATTATTCCTTTATTATAAATAGAATTAAATCATTGTTTGTTTAATACATATATAATATATAATAGTAAAAGGTCATTAAATAATAAATAGACAAGCATTATTAATACAGTTTTAATTATTTATTTTTTAACAAGTGTACTTCCACTTTCATTTTTATGGCTTAATTGTATGCACTCTCCGCACGTCTGAAAATCTGGCTACCGGCATACACGCTATCATTATCTTTTGTTAAAAAAATCGTCGCAATATACTTACGTTCGTATAAAAATCAAAAAAGTATTAAAAATATTTACATGCCGTGTCGTAGCAAAAGTTCATTAAAAATGTCTTGGAAGATTATTGAGTATTGATTGTATTGATTTTTCTTTTTGGCAGTTACAATGAGTTACTGGCCGCGTTATATATCGCCACTATACACACGTTGATTAGCAGATGTCGTGACTAGAGAAAACAAAAATAACAGGGTGAATTTAGACTTTTGTTCTGTTTTTTGACGGCCTTGCCAATTTCGTTCTACTACGTGACAAAGAGGTATAAGGCAAAACAATCATCATATAGTTAAGGCCTTTTCATTACATAGCGTTTTCATTATACAATTTTTCAACGATCACGTGGCTAGCATTTAATGAATGTATCACTTACAAGCTAAATATGCAATACTTATCGTCGACATACATTATGCATAAATATAAAATATACGCAATATCTTGCAATAATGTTAAGTTAAGTCATTCATCTTATTATCGAATCTCGTTGCTTTATACGATGCTCTCGATTTCGAGCTCAACGCCTAATTTTTTTTTTTCTTCACACTTTGTAAAAAACCGCTCGTTCTTGCAAGTCAAACTGTCATCTATTACGGTATAAAAATTAGCTTTATCGACCATTTAATTATGCAGATCGTTAGTATTATATAAATATTTATATGAGAATTATCGATTGTAGATTATATTGAACCTGAACCAAGTTCGATGACCGTCGGAGAGCATAAAACGTGCTCCCTGCTTAAAGCTACAACTGAGTGCATATATTGTGAAAAATATTGTGAAATGGATCAGTCGTTTATTTTGATGTACTGAAAGCGTCAGTGCATGGAAGCTCGTTCTGTATAAAAATTTGGTAGAAAATTTTTCGGCAGGCTTTTCCAAACGATAATTTTGACCCGAAGAATCGATAACTTTCTTATTCGGTACTTTCCTTTCTATGTTTGTCTTCGTCCCGATAATAAGGGGTGTGCGTGCACGCAATCGGACATGCACAACGCTCACGCAGATATACATACATCCACTACTGTCGAGTCTTGGTAAAGCTAGATCAATGACTATGTATCTTAATGCTTAATTTGCTAATGGACGCGACTGAATACTGTGACGGCAATGGGATCGTTCCATTCGAAAGGTTTTGAATTTCGCACAATTTCATATGCAATCAACGAATCGTCGAAAAAACGAGCGCAACAGTATGTAGAAATGCACAAACGGTGGATCCTTGCGCATTTTGTTTACAGTGTAGAAAGAACGTTACATCTAGAGAAACGTGTGTGTCTTTGCACGCTGTCACAGCCTCTTCGCATTAATTAAGTAACCGTAAGGGGTCAAAGTATTCATCAAGCATTGGAAGCCAAGTGATGCAACAGATAATTTCTTTTAAAAAACTAAAAATTTTTAATAAAATTGTAAAAACGTTTTAAAATTTTTCTTTGCATAGTACTCATAGCACTTGTATAAAATATAAAGACATAAATTTTATCCTTTTACTACCAACTGTAGTAAAAAAAAATGGCACATTTATCAAAACGTTTCTTTTTTTCTTTACCGAGTAACGTTCAATTATTGAGCTGCAAATAAAATGCAATTTTATTAATCTAATAATATCTTTTACCCGCAGTTTTTAAATTTTATTAATTTTTGCATTAAAATCAACCGTATTATTATAAAGATTTAGCATTTGCTTTTCACGTTATAAATTATAATCTCATCTAGACCCAACTGCTTTCCAATGTACAGTTTAAAAAAACTCGCTCGTATCCTTTAACCTCTTAGTGCCGTAGAAATACCAAAGAGGAGCAACGTGCTTATTTCAAGCGACATCTCAAGCAATGTTTAAAGATTGGACGTTTAGCATTGACTCGCGTTTAGTCCCTGTCTGCGCCACTGGACAGAAGCACATTGAAAAATGTAGCAAGATGGAATCACAAAAGATTAATCGCTTATAAGCTTTAAGAACAATCGCTCGCAATCTCCTGCATCTTTTCGACAATTTCGTCGAACGTAGGTCGTTCTCTGGGGTCGTACGACCAGCACTGCTTCTGCAGCTCTTGGAGAGCCGGCGGAGCAGCTTTGTGCGATGCCCAACTGAGCGTCTGGCTCTTCAGTTGATTGAGGACAGCTTCGTCATTGAGTTTCTTAAAGGGCAGCTCACCTTGGTGGAACATTTCCCAAACGAGACACGAGTAGGAGTAGACGTCGCTCTTGGTCGAATATTCATCTTCGAATACTGCCTCCTTCGGCAACCACCTCAAGGGAATAACTTGATTTCTGTGCTTTGTGTATTCCTGTTGGTGCGGTTCCTTCGACATGCAAGACAAAGATATTTTAAGGCTCAAACTGCTGGAAATTAGACAATTTCGAGCGGCTACATCCTTGTGAACGAATCGGTGGTCCGATATATGTTTCAAACCTCTTGCAGCCTAAAAGTAATATCGTCATGTAATAATCATTTAATTTTTCAAATATAAGACAAGCGTATATCTAAAAAATGATTTACAAACCTGATTAGCCAAAGCGAGAATCTGGGAGACGGATAACTGCGGAGCGCGAGGTTTTTCTCCCTCGGTGCTGGTTGTGCTCTCCTTCGAGGTGCGCGAAGCAATCAAGAATTGCTTTAAATCACCCCAGTCGGTGTACTCTATAATCATGTAGTCGGGTTCTTCGTCGCGACAAAGGCCGACGAGCTTGGCAATGTTTTCATGGTTGAGCTTGTGTAAAAGATCGAGGTGCCGTTTGAACTCTTGAAGTACGTTTTCATCCTTCGTGTTGGTTAATGTTTTCACCATAACAACGCTTTCCTTGACAGTGGTGGTGGTGGTCGTTTCTTCAGTGACTGGCGGCCGATACTTTGTTGAAAATACTTCACCGAATTCACCCCTACCAAGCGGTTTCAGTTCTTGTAAATGTTCCCGGCTGACTGCGAGTTTGTCGTAGCTCGATTTAGATTTTTTTGAATGGTTACTGTTCTGACTGTGAGCGGTGTCAGTTCCGTCGCTCTTGTGCGACTCGCGATTCTCCCTCTTCTTACTGCCCGAACTGTTTGCCTTTACGTTGGTTTCTCGAAGTTCGCACTGTTCCTCTTGAACTTCGCCGGCCTCACCCTTTTCTAAATAGGAATTGTCTTGTGAATTTAAAAACGTTAAAATTTGAAAATCGAAAAAAAAGATGTATGTCTGTTACCTTGTCCGTCAGTTTGCTCCTGAAGGTATCTTTGCTTCCTCCTACGACGACGATAACGGCAGTAGAGCATCAATCCAACGACAAGCACCATATAAGCCGCCGCTGCTCCCAGCGTAATGATTACCGTCTTTGTCATCATTGAACCATCGTCGGCGGCGTCGAGCTCCATGTCCAGTCGGTATCCGTCTCCCCCTGAAATGGGAAAAAAAATGATTTTTAATTTAGCATGAAAACACAAAGAAAATTGCTCAATCGATCGGAAGAGGCAGTTGAAAAGGCATTCATAATGTGGTATTGGTTACTGGAAAATTAGGAAATCATCGAAGCAAAGCACTTGACAAAGAAAGGGAGATGCTATTGAGCAGGCAATGAAAGGGAAAGGAAAGAAAAGGAAAATAGAAGGGAAGAGGAGGAGGAGAATAAAGTGTCTTATATACCTTTGACGGTGAGATGAACTTCCTCCCGTCTAAAGCCGCCCATATTGCCGGCGGTGCAGCCGTATTTACCCTCGTCACTCAGGTAGACCTCCTTGATGAGCAAGCTGCCATTGGCCATCACCAGAAATCTATCCTCATCCAGGCTGTTCATTTGCGAGTTCTTGTCCCATTGAATGGTCGGCTTGGGATCGCCCTCCGCGACGCAATGCAACAAAACCGACGAGCCCTCGATCGCCGACACGTTTTCCGACTTAACCGTGATCTTTGGTGCAACTGTGCGCGAAAACAAGCCCGAGAGTTAGACAATGTATAATAGGGGGAGGGGGGCCAGGGGATCCCGTTCGCTTTTTACGAGCGGCATCAAAAGAAACTTACTGCCTACGTCGATCTTTATCGTATGCTTGATTTGACCCTGGCTATTGACGGCGACGCACGTGTAATTGCCCTTATCCTCCTCGAGCACACCGTTGAAGTGCAGCGTCCCATTGATGTCCTGCACGTGCTTGGGAAACTGCTCGGCTCCATTCTTGTACCATTTGGAAGTCGGCGGAGTCGAGCCCTGCGCCTTGCACGATATCTGCAACCAGGGAGATGAAAGCGCTCCGATTATCGTCGGTCTCTCTTTTTAACTCGTGCAATTATACGCGGCTGAATAGAATCTACCCCGACAGACCTTGGAGGTGGAGTTGAGCTCGAGCCGCTTGTCGGATGGCTCGGGCGAGAACTTGAGCTTCTCCTGGACGGAGAGCAGGGCTGCCTCGGAGCGGATCGGCGGGAAGCCCTTGGTGAGGACCTCGCAGGCGTAGCTGCCCCGGTCGGCGACCTGGACGCTGCTGAAGAGGAGGGTCGAGTTGCCCGGCTGCTCGAGCAATCGATGACGCGCCGCCTGGCCCGCCTCCTTCAGCGGCTCCCCGTCCTTGAGCCAGCGGCTCTGCGTTATCGGCGGCTCCATCGCCCGATAGCTGCAGCTCAGGCTCGCCCGCTCGTCCTCCATCGCGCTCACCGGCTGCGGCGAGCTCTTCAGCTCCGCTGGCCCTGCAAAAGCGATCGCCATTGTTCACACACAGAGCTCTCTCTGTCGGATTGATGGAATTTTTAAGGGGCGCGCGTCGCGAATCCTGTTTGCCCGCGGCAAATATGACGAGATGTTGCGAATTCGAGGGGGCAAAGAAAAGCGACGAAAGCGAGCAAACAGTCCGAGTAAAGAAACGCGCGCGCGCGCGACGCTCGCACAATGTGCACTCGAGAAAACGCGGGAGGAGCTCGGCCGCGCTCTTTCCCCTCGTTCTCGCTCTCCACTCTTATGTATATTTACGCGCCTGCGCCTGTCCTTTTCCAAAATATATATATCTGATTTAAAAAACTTACAGGACACGATGACCTCGACGGGCATCGAGGTGTTGCCGGCCATGTTCTCGGCGACGCAGGTGTAAGTGCCCTGGTCGGAGTCCCGGCGCGCCTTGGCGATTATCAGCGTGTCGTCCTGGACGCGCACGGCCCCGGTGTCGCTGACGATACGACCGTTCGGGTCGAGCCAATAGAGCTTCGGCGTCGGCAGACCCTCCGGCGTCAGGCAGCTCACCTGCAGTTCCTGATTCTCGCCCACTACCGCTTGCTGATCCTGCAGCCTCGGCTCGAACGAGGCCACCGTTAGATTTTTCAGAACTGTAATGGGAAGAAGCACGATATTTTTTTTTCAGTTTATTTTTTTTTTTTATATACATAATATAATATATATTAGTTCAATAAATGTTTTCGCACGTTTGTCAGTTTTGTTCAATAATCGATGTATACAATGGACGTGACACTTCAGATAACATGAATAGATACAGTAGTTTAAATGACATTGTAGATTAACAAGTAGTCGATGAATTAAGCCGATTCTTTATCTGCCTTTGTAATTTATAGTCTTATTATTAGCTGCAACAATCGCTAATAAACGACGGTAATTGATCGAGCGACACTCAATCGACCGGCTATGAATAATGAATATTAAATTTAAATCGCGAATGCAAAGCCTGGCGCTATGCCATGCTAAATTATGCTCGCGACGAGGCTAATTCCCTCGGATTGAAAAACGGCTCGAGAAGAAGGCACTTGAACCTGAAAAGAAGTCCTTTGAGGCAAGAGAGCAGCCGCATTTGAAGGTAGGTGGTATAAAGTAAAAAGTGCTTTAACTCGATTTCCGGTTCGCGGCGGCGTCAGCGGGGAGCCCGCAAGCGTCCAATGCACACACACACACATATATATATACTCACAGGCGATCTGAAGCTCCGCGGCGTAGACCTGCTCGGTGTCGTCCTTGACGCCGTGGCAGGCGTAAAAGCCCTTGTCTTTGTCCTGCACCCTGAGCACGACGAGGGTCCCATTGTCCATGAGGGCGCGCTCGTCGTCGGACTCGATCGGTCCCTTGTCCTCGAAGTACCACTTGAGGCTGTCGGCGTTGTCGTAGATGCAGTCGAAGCTCGCGGACTCGCCGCGCCGCACGATCCTCTTCTGCGGCACCAGGCGAATCGTCGCGGTCTGGTTGCTCGGGACGATGAGGGGCAGGCTGTGGGCGACGGGGGAGGCGCCGGCGGCGTTGCGCGCCAGGCAGCGGTAGACGCCGTTGTCCTCGGGGCCGGCCTCCGCGATCACCAGGAGGTTGTGCTTGAGCTCGAGGCGGGGACTCGGGGCGACGGTGTGGGTGTTGCGGAACCACTCGTACTTGAGCTCGCCGGAGCCGTCGACGCGGCAGCGCAGCTCGAGCTTCGCCCGGGCCTGGATGTTGGGCGCGAGTTTCGGCTGCTGGAGCTGGACGCTCGCCTCGCTGATCCCTGTGAAAACGGGGGAGAACGCGCACGGCTAATTAAAACCTGATGGGAGAGAGAGAGAGATAGAGAGAGCGGCGCGTTATATCGATCGGCCGATGCGCGGCTCGCTGAGCAATTAACGGTGCACAATATACGCTTTCGTCGCGCACTCGAGTTGCGGCAGCGGGAACAATGAGCCGCCGGGGGATTCGGAAAAATGAGCGCAGGTTCTTAATGAGATGACGAGTGTCGGCTGTTTTTGCGGCTCATTGTCTCGAGGATTCCCTTTATGCTAATTAAAGCTCTGAATGCGCGGACGATTCAATGGCGCAATTACCAAATGAAATTCGACGGAGGGCAGAGAGAGATGCGTTATATTCGTTAGAGAGAGGCTAATCTCGCGCGTTTGATCAGCTAATGGAAATGGGCTATCGGAACGAGAGAGAGAGGGAGCATTAACGCTTGTCTTGGAGGCGTATTTATTTTGATTGTCGCGGAGATAGAGGGAGGGCGCGAATATAAAGTGTCGTCGAGGACTGCTAAAAGGAGAAAGTAGAGTCGAGTCTTTGTCGAGGGGCCCTGGGTGCTTGCTCGCGTAGGCGATCAGAAGCGCGTGCCGTGTGCGGCGGCGGTGGCAGCAGCAGCTCCGGGCTGAAAAGCTCTGGGCGCGCGCTTAAACTCACAAACGAAACGAAAGATCAAAGGCCCGCCGCCGCCGCCGTAGTACAGAGCGTGCACTCGCGAGGCTCGTCCGACCACTTTCCACTTGTCATCGTCATTGTTCTTATTATTCATACCTCATCATCGCTCGCTCGCGCTTTTTGCGGCCCAGAGCGCGCGCACAGTGCACTCTTTCTCTCTCCGCGTGCAGTCTTTTCTCCGCGGGCGCTTATGCACACCTTCTCTCCTTCCCTTTTCCTTCCTTTCTGCCTGGCCATTTTTTGCGTTCGCACTTGTGCACGCATTATCTACCCCGCGGGCCGCCATCCCCCTTTCGACTCTCTTTCGCGCCGAGCCCGTTCTCTTTTCGACTCGATCCGATCTCGATCTCCCTCGTCTATTTACTACGGTTTTGCGGACTAATCAGCCAGCCTAGTCGGGCGATGCCCGAGTGGCATTCGGATAGGCGAGCGGGGGGCGGCCGCCGGCGCCTATAAATCAATCAATTTTTCAGCCCCCGTGGAAAGCGGGCTTTTCTCTCCCCCCGCCGGATCCGGTGACGAATCGCTGACGAGTCATCTTGACGTTTTTATCAGAGCCGTAGCAGCGGTCCTGCCGGCCGAGTTTATACGCTCCTCCCGCACTAATATCTACGAGTGCTAGGCTCCAAGATGGAAAAATCAAAAGAGCGAGCGGAGAGAGAGAGAGAGAAGGCTATAAAAGCAAGAGAAAGAGGGGAGGGGGGGGGTATATAGTATATACTCGGCGGCGCTGAATCAGGGGTCGCGCGAGCGTTGCCATGGGAATGGAAGGGCTGACTGTGGCCGGGATGGCTCGGAGCGCGGCGGCAGCAGTCTCCCGCGTGCTCTAGCGCGGAGAGGGATATAGGAAGCCTCGCCGGTCGATGCAAACGCACCATAAACTTTTATGGCTCTCGACGAAGTATATACGGTGGCGCGGGCTTATATTCGCCTCTCTCCTCCGATATATCGCGCGATATGCCGAGAGTTTCCTTGCCCCCCTCCCGCTCTACGACGGGGAGAGCACGGACGGAAAATAAAGGAAAGCATAAAAACGTATATATAAAAGGGGGGCAGAGAGGGGTGGGGAAGGGGGGAGCCGGGAACTGGTTGCGGCGGCTGCAGCTGCAAGCCGGCGAGAGAGCTTGTCTGTCTGCGGGCTCGGAAGGCGTCCGAGCGAGAGTCAGAGGCGGAAAGCCCCTCGTCTGCAGCCAGTCGTCGTCGTCGTCGTCGTCGTCGTCGTCTCCGGCCCTTTTTTTTCTTTCTTTCTTTAAAGGGGATGGCTTTCTCTCTCGCAGCACTAGACGCCTAATGATCGCGGAATCGCGAAAACAAGTCTGGGCATTGAAAGTAAAAAAAAAAAAGAGAGAAAAAAAAAGAAACGTCGAGGGGCGCGCAGGCAACGGTGCAGGCAGGCAGGCAGGCAGGCAGGCAGGCGTACGCGAGAGGCTTCGCGATCTTATTACTATTATTGTTATTGCCCTGCGCTGCAGGAGCGGCAGCAGCACGGGGAAAGCCTAGAGCCCGCGGCTACAAGTGCGCTCGCGCGCGCGGCTGACTGCCGAGGAGAGAGGGTCCTGCGAGCATTTTCAAGCGCGCCACTTCAAGAGCTGATTCGGGGCTTCGGGGGCTGCCGAGCTACTCGAACCTTTTCAGTGCCTGCAAGCGCGGCGTGCAACGAACCGGCCAATTTCCCATCTCGCACTTGAGGCCCCAGCCGAATTTTCAGCTTCTCTCTCTCTCTCTCCCACTCTGTCGAGTCGTCTTGCGCGGGGCGGGCAACAAAAAAATCTTCACCCCTTAAACGAGTCCTCGTACTTGCACCTACAATGAAATCTGCCTCGCTTTTTGCCCCCGCGACTTCTTTCTTTCTTTTTTTCTTTTTTTTGCCCTTGCTCTTTTCTCCCGCGTGCATGCTTATTTTTTAACCCAGCTGCGGCAATAAAACACCCTCGAGTTTCCACGATAAGCCCAATTAGTAAACCGATTTCTATATATAGCCTCCTTGCTGCATGCCTGCACCCCGAAAATTCAGAGTTTATCGTTACGTCCCTTTAACGATCTAAACGGTTTTCTTTTTCTCGGAAAAAAGTTTCCCTCCCCGGCTGCAGACCGGTTGCCTTTGATCGTAAAATTGAGTTAAATAAACACCGTGCTATATGTTTCTATTTTCGGATCTCCGACAGATTCGAACGAGCGTCAGGCTGGTAATCTTGTAATGCGATTCGATTTATCCCGAACAAAGCCCACTTGTATCTTAATAACTCGGCCGATATTTCACTAATCGCGAGTAGGAAGTTCCCCAAGTTTTCCGACAACAGATCCGATTAGGAGCGGGGTACAACTCTAATACAGCTCAAATATACGTAGCGTAACTGGACAGGATGATTAGGGGTTTATTCCTGTGTTATCCTCAATTCACAAAGTCAAACTGTATACCCTTGTCGATGTACTCAAGTGTCCGTATATAATAAACAATTCGGATTTTTTTATGTTATTCCCGCGAAAAAAAAATTGATGACGTAAGAATACTATTAATATAATATTCATTCCACTGTGTAATTGGTAAATCACGGATTTTACGAGGGGGATCGTGCTAATGATAATCCGTTAGACTTTTCAGCGATGAAAGATACATTAATCATAAACGATGGATGCGGGGGTAACAGAGGAGGGGCTCAAAATGTCTTGATAAACACGCTGTTGACTTCTCCGATTGATATATTCCGGATTTGATAAATCGTTCAACGTCAAATGAATATCATTAGCGATAATTGTAGTAAAAGAGCTGATTTATAAATGCAAAGTTCATTATCGCCGCGATATCGGCGTCGACAAGGCCAACGTTTGAAAACGTAATCGATGGCACAAAGGATAAATACTTAAATAAAATAGGAATTATGCAAGCAGTCGGGAAGGGAGTCGTTATTCTCGCCGAGGCGGCGGCGGCAAATATTGCATAAAGACTCGTTCGCGCGAGTGCATTGGATTTGCATGGGAATGCGCCTCTCGCGATCGCGACAATATTCGGGCCGCGGGAGAAAAGGGGGAGGCAAAAAAATGCGAGCATCGTCGTGCCCAGACGACTTTCATCGTCCTCCCTCGCGTCGCGAGAGTATATATGTATATACATCCGCACAGTCGCGCCGGAAAATTTTCCCGTTAAACAAGTATCTGAATAATCAACCCCTCCGTTGTCGCGGGGCTGAGACTTGAAAGGCGCGGCGACGGCGGCGGCGGCGCGTTTGCGATATAATAATAATTCGTCGAAAACGGGGGTATACATGTATAACGGCTGGAAGGCGCGAAAGCGTGAAAAATTATCGAAGTACAAGGAGGTCGACGGGCGAGAGGGGGGAGATGAAAAGGGGAGGGAGGTAAAAAAAAAATATATAATTCCGCGCGGCCTGAACGAGTTTATTGCAATTACGGGAGAGGCGCCCGCGAGTTAAATCTGCGCACTTGAACTCTCGGTGCAGCCGGCCCCGAGCTGTAATAATAATTGCAGCGCGATCCTAAACATATAATGACGAGGACTCGCGCCGAGGCTCGCTAACGAACCTCCCCGAGCCTTATATACATTTTAGCTTTTTTATATTCGTACATATATATATATATGGGAGCGCGGACTCGCGAATAATTAATCGGTCCGCTTAATTAAAGAGTCGAGTACCGGGAACTCGAGTTATTGCACCTTAATTCACGTCCTTCCATTATCCGCGATCCTTGGCTGCGCGATCGATTATTAAATTTTGAAAATTTCCAGTCTGCGCCAATAATTTTCAATATATTTATTGAATTCCATACTCACACTGAATGTCAATCTTGGCCGGTGAGCTCTCGATGCTGAGTCCGGTCTTTCGATGAGTGGCGACGCAGACGAAGCTCCCGCTGTCGAGCAGCCTGCTGACCCTCGTAATGACGAGGTCACCGTCCACCTGGTGCCGCCTCGGACTGGGCGCCAGCGGCTGTCCCTCGATCTTCCAGGAGTAGCGAATCTGGCCGCTCGGCTCGGCCTCGCATCTCAGCCTGACCGGCGAGCCCTCGACCACCGTGTGGTCCTCCGGGCTCACGGAGAAGTAGATCTCGGCGGGCTGCTGCAGCTGCTGCTGCTCCTGGCATCCTGCAAAAAAAGCGCACGGATCCCCGCGTCAACATCAAACGAACATCCAACGAGAGAGAGGCGGTTCATTTGCGAAATGAGCGAGCGGAGCCGACGGTCCCCGAGGGATCGCCTGTAATCCAGCTTCCGTCTTCGAGAGAGAGAGAGACGCGGAGAGACAAACATTTCCTACTGCGACAGAGGCAGGAAAACTCTTCTGTAGGATGAAAATGCGATGCGCCGCCGAGCAGAGCCCAGGGGATTAACCTCCTTTCGACAAAAGAGCTCGAGTATAAGCCGCCGCACCGCGCGTTCTATTATTTTCCGTGCACTTGGCAAAAAAGCCCCCTTCCTGAGTACCGCCGACGAGTAGTTCAGAGCGACGAATATGTGAATAGAGAGAGAGAGAGAACGCAAAAAAGGGAGACGAGCCGTTTAAGCCGGAGATTTGCATTATCGATTCTTTGCGAGCGAGAAAGAGAGAGAGAGAGATAGAGAGCAGTCCGTCGCCGGCTATTAAAAAACAAAGGGAAGCTCTATCCCGGCAGTGATGAAATTGTCATTAGAGCGGAGTCGTCGCATCGCCGCGCGATGAATATATGCGCGCAGATATACATTTCCTTCCTCCATTCCTCCTTCGCCGCCTCCTTCTCTCCCCGTTCTTTTTTGCACTCTCCTTCGCTCTTTCTTCGCAGGCAGCCCCTTTTCATTCTCTGCCGCGCGCTACTCGCTCTCCCTCCAGCTTCATAGTCATCGTCGTCGTCTGGTACAGTGTCTGCGTCCCCTCCTCCCTCTCTCTCTCTCTCTCTCTCTCTCTCTCTCTCCCCCGCCGGCGCGTCTTTAACAATTTTTTTTCTTTTTTCTTTCGCGCTCTCTTTTTCGTAATTACGCGACCTCGGCGTTCTCGCGCGCGTTATCCTTACTTACTTAACTCTAGGTGGTGTACACGCCGAATGAGAAGGAGTTGTAACAACTTACCGGAGAGCGTTAGGAAGCCCATCAGCAGGAGTAAACGCCGCATGTCGGAAGCGTGTGCCGCTCGCTCGTTTCAGGATGCGCCTCTGGTCCTCGTGCGAGATATCAAGGCAGCTTTCTGGATCCTCCGGTCGTCGTTCAGCGTCCCATTCGCGAGGCAAAAATACGACAGCGGAGACAGAGAGAGCCAACGGAAGGTACGAAGCGCCCCCGGGATAGGCGACAGCGGGGGGAAAAAGCGGCAAATAACCCGCGACAAAAGAGACACACGCACCAGGCAAAAGAGAGACGAGGCGAGGAGGAGCGAGTCCCTCGACTGCTGCGGCTGCGTCCCTCGCTTCTGTGTATATAGCGGCGTTTGCGGAATCGGCGCCGGCATATGCGCGCGCGCGCGCGCGCCGGAGACGCGTCCGACGCCGGTTACGCAGCTCCGCCGCGTGAGCGCCGGCAGCGCTGCGCGCTCTCACCGCCGACCGACGGTAACCGCGTGTATATATGTGTGTGCGTGCACTGGAGAAAGCGAACTTATCCGCCGTGGGTCAGAGACGGGGGAACTTATTGTACGCCCGCGCGGTGGAATGCACCGCGACGCATCCTATATGTGTATGTATTGTAAGAGTGGCCGAGGTTGGCGGGAGGAGAGACTTGACCTGAAACTGGAAGATTCGCGCTTCGGGCTCCGACTCTCGCCCCTCTCTCGCGGGGAACTCTCTCGGCATCGGAATTGATATATGCCCGGCGAAATAAGAGAAAAACGACGAGTTCAGGCCCTGACAGATAAAAATTCAGAAGCAGGCAGGTAGGCAGAGAGAGAGAGAGAGAGAGAGAGGGAGAGAGTGCGGAGGTATAAGCTATTCGGAATATTTTTAGCATCCTCCAAATCTTAATCACGTCACACCTCCGTGGAATACGGTAGCGGCATAACATTATCGCGCCCGCACTGCTGGCGAAGATTATTTTTTTAAGGAGCTATGAAATATTAAATTTTACCTGCGATATTTCAGGATCAGAGTCGCTCCGCGGACCAGCCAGCGCCTCGTTTCTCTCTCTCTCTCTCTCTCTCGCTCTCTTGCTCTGTGTATATCGCGGCCGATATTAATAAAACGCAGCCCGACCGATGGAATTATATTAAATTTGTGCGACCGACACAACTGTTGTTTTTGCTAATTAAGAACCGCTCGCTCGTCTTTTTTTTTGCTTTCTTTTTGCCTTCTTTGCACAATTTGTAAACGCTCGAGGAATTTCAAGAATCCGCAGCTGAATGCCTTCGATAGAGATTTTAAGACTGCTGTTGCTACTGTATAAGGAATTTATTCAAATCGCCAAACACAAGTCGTTCATCGGTGATTTAGTTTTTTAAAGACGCGGCCGTTTATTTCTCGCAAAGAAGTAGGCAGTTCGATGCATACAAGCACGCAAGTGGGGAGTACAAAGAGTTTCGGTTTAAAGTTTTCATTCCAACACAAACTTTGTACTTGTCAAAATGTTAAAAAAACTTTCATTCACTTTATTTGTTCCTGTACGTCTAATTTCGTATCTGCGTGATTCCTAAATTGTGTACAAAGTTAATAAAATAAGTTCGAATACGTAAATTTTCAATCTTTCGTTCTGCAGACATTGGAATTTTATTTTTCATTTGAATAAAAGTCACAATTCGTTACTAGAATTTGTTTCAACGTGATATTAGAAAAGAGTTTTAGGTATACATATATAGTAGGAAGCTCACCTTCTATAAATGGCGCCATTTTGTGATGTCCGCCCAACTCATCTTTGCAGTTTTTGTACCGCACTGATTTACATCAATTTTAAACAGGTATATGTTGGTAGTTTCGATAAAATAAAGCAAAAAATAAAATTCATCACTAAATAATATTGTTCAAAATTTATTTCGTAAATTGTTATTTTCCCAAAAATGTATGTCTATAGTATATCCAAATCTTCGACGAAATGTACGATGCATAAAACTTTTTTTATAATTTAATACAAAGATAATATATTAGTTTCAAATAAAATATTACTTTTATAATGTCATCATTATTTTAACAAAAAGAAAGTATAGAAGTATATACTTGTTAAAAATCTATTAGTAACATCTAAGTCCTTTACGGCAGAGTGATTTTTCTGAAGAGAACTTTTCGCAGAACCTTTCAGACGGAGAAATTCTAAATCCTTCTCCACGTGCTCTTCTCTTTGTCCAATTCTCTTCGTTTTCCTCCTCCTGTCTCAGAGTAATAAAAAATTAATCAAAGAAAGCGCGAAATAATACAAGTTATAATCAATATTATAAGGACGACTCGAATATTAGTTTATTCAAATTAATAATGTTCTTCATAGGCTTGTAATTTTAAAAGTATTGTTAAAACGATAATTATTAAAAATACTTTGGGGGATAATAATGTATTTTTGAATTTATTATTTAACAAAGATCAAAAAATGTAAGGAATTTCAGTTCAAAAATTTTTCAAAAATAAATTGTTCTTAATTGTTTGCGAAACATCGAACAAAAGTTAACCAAAGCTAGGAATTCAATTTTACTTGTTGCAACTTGAAAAATAGATGTAAAAATATATTAGTTATTATGTGAGTTTTCATTTATCAATATATTACTACTGAATTGATAAGGGAACAAAATATTGCTCTAATTTTATTAAAAGAACTGTGTTTTTTTACAAATTATGATTTATGAATTATTGAACATTTATTATTTGAAATAAAAGCTTATAAGCTTGAACTTATACGTTTAATTAATTAAATTGAAGAAGCAAATAAGGTCAGTTAAAAAATTGTCCAATTCTTGTCATTTGCGCACACCTTACTGGTCAATAATTTTTCAGAGAGACAAAGAAAACGAAAATTATAGAATAACTGCCGAGGAAAAAAAGAAATTATTAATTCAGGCAAATTGATTTAAGAGACTGAAAAGTTTTCGAAATAATTAATTTTATCACTGCCTCAAACTAAGATTTTTTTTCTTCTCGGAATTACATTTGAATATGAATAGAAGTCAGATGGATATGAAAGGTTTAAATCGTAAAATTTCATAATGGGGGATCTCGGGATCGATGAGCAGTTTATATTTACAAAGTCGTACTCGGTGAAATGAATGTTTCATATGTTTATTATGACACGTAATTCAATGCAGCTCCTTTTGCTCCACATCATTAGGTTATTGATATTTTTTTTAATAACAATCTAAACAGTCACTTACTTACACTTCTAGATTCTTATATTGATATCATTGTATGTATATGTATATATTTATATATAACCACTTTCTCTCCTTTATATATGCACATTGTCTGTATGATTTTCTTCTCTTTACTCTATTAAAGCGCTCGGAGGCGCGTACACGTGACGCATATTCTCCACTTACACGCACGTGTCTGCCTTTCGCTCCCACTCATTCACTCTCTCTCTCTCTCACTCTCTCTCACTCGCGCGCGCTACTTTGTTTTCCTAGCACTTGGCGGAACTCTGGGGACAAATCAGAGCGTTCCCGGCAGTAGTACCTCGAGCGCGTGTCGAGAGCGTATTCTGATGTATACGCGAACGACCCAGAAACTCGATTTCGCGCTCTCTTCCTCCTATCTTTTTTTTTAACTTCTTCGATTCGCGTCGGAAACAATTTTTTTTTTTTTTTATAACGGGATATGCATTAATTGATTACGTATAAATAATCGTCGAATCGTCGCTGCGCGCTTGACGCCGTCGCGCGGAGTCTATATAATACGTAAGCCCTCCTTTTCTTTTTTTCTTTAGCTAAAAATTCAGAATACGAGCACTCGGGTGGTGCGCCTTGATTGCCAATCATTAATTGATATGTGATTAAGAGATAATTATACCATGTGAGTAAAGGGGGTGGGGGGAGGCTTCGTTCGATCGTTCAAAATGACGCGACAACAAATACGCGTCGTCCCTACTCGTTATGTATATGTACAAATTGTCATTCGATGTTACGAGGCGTTATATAATACGATGTGACTTTTTATGTACACGAAATACAGCTGCTCTCTTTCTCTCTCTCTCTCTCTCTCTTGCTTTTTTTTCTCTTTGTTCCTTTTTTTTGCTTACAGCCTATATATCATTACAGTATGATGTATCTTATACTATGTACACAACTGACTCTCTCTCTCTCTCTCTCTCTCTCTCTCTCTCTCTCGCTCGTTCACGCTCGCGGATATACGACTGATAAAACGGTTGGCTTAATTCGATAAAGAAAATCCTCCCTACGGCTCTCTCGCATATAATGATCGACGCTCGGCTCGTGTGTTGCTCCTTTTATATAGCTCTCTCTCTCTCTTCAGGTGGGATAAGTGGAAAGACGCGCGATAAATGACTAGTCGCGGATATCGGCCGCTGCTTTAAGTATTGCATGTTAAGGAAG
This sequence comes from Ormyrus pomaceus, assembly GCA_900474385.1. NCBI lineage: Eukaryota > Metazoa > Arthropoda > Insecta > Hymenoptera > Ormyridae > Ormyrus > Ormyrus pomaceus. Next base: position 53,449 of record UCOM01000284.1, read on the forward strand.
GAAAAGGCGCGATCAACCCAGGAGAATATAACGGCTACCGTCGAGGACGATGATCGCTTCCTTCACTTCCGCTCGCCCCAGCCGGCACTGTTGTAGAACCACGACGAGGCGCTCTCGTCCCTCGTCCTCGGCCAGGCGTTGTCCAGGCCGTTCGCTCCGCCGCTCTCCTGCACAGAGGACAGATAGTCGGCGCGGGTGACTCTCGGGTGTGAGAAAGCTCTCAGAGGGACAGAGAACGGGAGTATATAATATATGTATAGCTTACCACGACGTTGAGCTGGTGGCTGCTGGGCGAGAGGTAGTCCATGTTGCTGTAGTAGGACGAGTAGTTCTGGTAGCACTGCTGCTGGCTGCTCGTCGTCGCCCAGGCGGCGAGTCTCTGGTGCTCGGCCGGGAAGCCGGGCCCGTTGCCTCCGACCCCGCCGGCTGGGCCGCCCGGGCCGCCGCCACCTCCTCCTCCGGCGCTCTCCGTGACCGCGGGGCTCCAGATGCTGCTACTGCTACCGCCGCTGCTGTACACCGTGCCCCCCAGCTGCTTAACACCCAAAGCCAAAAAAGACCGTGTCTAATTCTCTCTCTCTCTCTTTCGCTCTCTGTTTACTTTGAACACCTATTTCAATGCGCCCACTGATGAGAATATATTACGCCGCGCGCCGCGCCGACGAAGGGCTTCCCTTTTGTGGCGTGCGTGTGTGCTTTGCTGCCTGGTGTATACGTACGTGTCGACGCCTCGCTCCCCTGATTTGTGTATACAAGGAAGTGAGAAAACGAATTCGGAAGGAATGCCCCTGCGTGTCGCTCTCTCGCTCTCTGTGTACTCTCCATTCCCGAAGCTTGTTTTTCGAATTTAGCCCCGACGGGCTGCTTCTGGCCTCTCTCGTGTTTGCTTTTTTATAAGAAACGCGCCCGCCCGCCCGACTCCCTCTTTTGGCTTTTGTCAAATTATATTTCTTCCTCGCGAATTTACATAATTTTCTAATCTCGACGGAGGCTACGATGCCTCTCTTGCGTAACGCGGTAGCGGACGCCAACGTTCTTCGGGATAAAAAATAGTTTTTAATCGAATTTATGGAGAAAATCCTGTTCCCGAGCGAGCTTATTAGAAAGAAGAAACAATAATTATCCGCAACGACAGCCGTCGATTCGACGACGAAATTCAAAGTTGCAAAAATCTGAGGCAGAAGCTGTATCATCAGAAACCGCGGCTGGTATATATACACGAATAAAATCGCAGCTGCTGTCGGGCATTCCGAAATTCCTCGGCGAATGTGCCATTATAAATTCATAGGCCAGCCGATAATGAAATACCGAGAAAGGCGCGCGCGTGACCTTGTCCTAAAGTGGCACCGCGGTGGCAAAGATTCGCAAAAGCAAGCAGAGCCTGTCCGCTCCCGCCTCATCGAAAATCAATGAATAGGAAGAGGCTCGCGGCGCGTGTCGATTAGGAAAATATTTTCACGCATCGCGGTGTGCGTGCGTGGTGTATAAGAGTGTGTGTGTGTGTGTGTGTGTGTGGGGGAGGGGGGGCTTGAGGGAGCATCGCGGCTACGGCGGCGGCGAATATATATCCACAGAGGCTCTATTCGATTACTTACGCTGGGTGGCGTCGTGCTAGCGGCGAGTAGTAGACTGCTGGTAGCGCTACCCGCGCTTGGCTTATATTGGGGTGAGTCCCGCAGGAGAGCCGGGGAGCTCGCCGCCGAGCCAGCCGTGCCGCCGCTCCTGCAACATTCACCGACAAAAGTACCGTTTATAAGTCGTTCCAGGCTTTTATGCCCGCCCGCCCATCATCCTCTCTCTCGCTCTCTCACTCTCTCTCTCTCCTGCCCTGTCGATCGAGAAATGCAAGCTTCGCTGATTCGACACAATGCAATTAGATCTCTATGAACCCTCGAGGCGAGGCACTATTTTTTCACCAAATATTGCCGCTAACGCAGATTCAATCGCTGCTGCTGCTGCTGCTGCCTTCCTCGACGTCTCGCGTTTACACGGGGGCCGGTAATGGATATTTGTTTCCCTCGACTGGTCCAAAATCGTTTTTACACGGAGCAATTAAAATCTGTGTCTATTTTGTGTAATAACCGGCGCGGTTATAGTCCCGCCCGCGAGCGCGTTTTAAAACGCCGTTTTTTCTTTTCTTTTTTTCGCCGCGGTTGAATTGCGTCATGATTTTATAATCCTCCGATGCAGCTGGCTGAAAAAAACATTTTCCGAAAATTCCCCTGTACCCCGTCTCGGCGATATTTTTGCACAAACTCGCGAGTTGTAAATATTCAATCGAATAATAGCTGCGACCACTATAGTCGGGACCTTTTGCAGTACATCTCTCATTTAAAAAATTGCAGCGCTATTTTTTTTTTTTTTTTTTAATTCTCAACTGTTAGATTAAACTACCATATTCCTTTATAAATAAAGTTTAAAAAATTACTTTTCATTTCATATTTACTAAATCACAAATATCGTTCATTCTTAAAAAGCGATACGTTTTGGGCTCAAATGAGTTTTTTTATTTTAGCATTCGGAGAATAGCGAATAAAATTGTTAAAACGTAGAAGAATATTATATATAAATATAATAAACTTTGTATAACAGAAGCAGTGCTTTGATACTTTCCCCTCGCTGTTATTACGTCAGTTTTGATAACTCTAAATGTCTAAGAAGGTAAGTAAAGAGAAAGCTTTATTTTGAATTGTGATTAAAATAATACGAATACGTACGAAAATTGGAAATAATCAAAACCGAGAGAAAAGACTGTGTTTTTGTTTCACTTTTAACAGCTGATAACAATAAAGTATATAAAAATTAAAGCTGTCCCCATTTATTTTTATTCTTCCTCTTGATTAAACGTCAGTTTCTTAATAAAATTCATATAGCAGAATGTAAACAATCTGCAAACTCAATATACATTTTTAGAAATTTCTTGAATATCCTTGTTCTCAAACATACAATGAACATTATATTATGAAAAATAAATACTTGGATTTTCTTTGTTTTCTCTTAAAGCGCAGTTTTTAGAACTTGCTTACTCGATATAAAAAATCATCACGGTTGAAAGTTATTATTTATTTTTCAAATTTGATAGTGCACAAGTCAGCCTTACATAATTAACGTTTCAAATTCAAACCGAAAACGAAAAACTATAACGCTGGCTGTTTAAAAAGCGAAGCTAAATCCACGCCAAGTTGTCGCATTCGTATACTCTTTAAAGAGACAAAAAAGATAAAATCCAAACACTGCAGCTCGTCGAGAGTTAAAGTTAAGGCTTTGCTTTTGAACACTCACAGAGGCGTCGTGGCAGGAACGGCGGCGGCGGTGGCCGCGGCCGTCGGGGTTGTGGCTATCGAGGGGCTCTTCCCGGGCGGAGGATTCCCGCTGACTGCCGGATTGCCGCTCGAGCTTAGCTTCTTCGTCCGCGGCGACTTGTCCTGCTGCTGCTGCTGCTGCTGCTGTTGCTGCTGCTGCTGCTTCTGCTGCTGCCTGCATTTGGCCCTGCGATTCTTGAACCAAACCTGCGGAAAAGAGCGTTCCGTGCTAGTAAAATCGATTCTTCGATTTAGTCGGGCGACGCGGCGAGAGAGAGAGAGAGAGATAGATACACGCTGTTTTTTTTCTCCTTCTGACGAGCGCAAGAGAAGCCCCGCGCGATCAATGTTAGGCGGCAGCCCGATATGCAAGCTTGGGTTTCTCTAAGGATTTTCTGGGGAACGCGACGTTACATACGATACGCTTCGCGCGTTCTTTCACTCGAATTCTCGAGTTTCACTCTCGCGCGCCCGCGCGCCTGATTTTCTGCGCCGGTATAACCTTTCCGCCCTCTTGCCGACTAGATGACCTTTCTCTCCGCTCTTGTTCGCCTCTTTTTTTTTTTTTATATACATATAACGCGCCGCCGCGGCGCACGAACGTGAGCGGGACTATGAAGGTGCATCGCGCGGCGGCGCCCAGGTGGCCCGCTGATGAGCCCGACTTTATGCCCCGACACGAGCTGACTTTTTGATTCCGAGCGGAGCGAGGCACGACCGGGAATCGCGAGTTTCCGTGCATATATACTCGTGCCCCGGAGCCGATGACCCTATTGGGAGAATCTCCCGACTTCTATGGAAAGAGAGAGAGAGAGAGAGAGAGAGACAATGACCGAAGGCGGAGATTTTTAAATGGCCCGGAAGTCGATTTTTCCCTTTTTCCGCGAAGCGGCGAGGCCAAGTTTTGGAAGTAACAAATTGTCGCCGATATTTAATTTATTTATTTCCCCTTCCCCCCCTGTAAAGTGTGAGTAATCCTTGGGAGCCTTGAACCCTCGTAATATTTCCATTTTAAGGGTAGGCTGCTTTTTAGGTCTAAAAGGATCCCAGAAAAGGAATAAGCAACACTCTAAATTCCGATGGGAGGAAAAAGGTGCGGGATTTGTGACTCGAGAGAGAGAGAGTGTCAAAATACAAGCACCAACCGATAAGATCTATCGTCTCCTCCGCATATCTCGAACAGAGTGAAAAGTCATTTCCCGAGAGAGTTATTTCACGGGTGAACCTGGGCTTGCTTTAAGACATTTATAGACTTAATAAGTGAAACGGGAGAATGAAATTAAATTAATCCCCCCATCAGAAAGTTATTATCCGAGGTGCACGCATGAAATTCCATTGAGGATATATTGGCTGTCGGCGATTGGAGCCATCTTCGAGGCTACCGTTAAGACGCCCGCGGTATCGCCGGCATTGTCTCGAAAAATATAATTAACTCATTTCGACCGGGAGAGCTTTGCGGTAAGAGCCGTCAATAAAAGTGCAGTTTATACGCGGTATTCAACTAGTGTCTGGAAAGCGTCTTTAGGCGCTTTATGTAAACTCCATTTGCTCGGTATGAAATTGAAGATGAGCCGCGGTAAGGCGATCTAGCCTCTCTCTCTCTCTGTATAGATGAATTAATAAGGCGAAAATGAGACGACTGGCAGTTGTTGGTTTTGAAGGAGGCGTCGATGACGCGGAAGCGAAACCGCAAAGTATAGAGGGGCTCTCTCTCTTTCTCTCCGCTTCGCTCTCCGGCAGAGTGCAGTCCGAAAAGTGGCTGCAGCGCAGTTCTCCCCCGGGAGATCCTTAGTCGGCGTTAAGTCGAAATCCCCCTTGTTATTTGGGCAAGATTTTATCGGGCAGGCAGGCGGAGGCAGCCCAGGCTATATACGCCAGCCAGCGCTCGCTGACAAATTGAAGCCCTAACAAGCGTCTAATTCGTCGATCCAGGCGGTAATAGAAATAAATGAAAAGCCCCTGGCTCGCATCTCTAGGGTTTCTCTCTCTCTCTCTCTCTCTCTCTCCTCGTCTCTCTGCTCGTGCTTCGCGCGCCGCCGCCGCGGCGTCGTCGTCGTCGGCGGCTCTCTCTCACCTGGACGCGAGACTCGGGTAGGTTGATCTTGAGGGCGACCTCCTCGCGCATGAAGATGTCCGGATACCTCGTCTTGGAGAAGAGGCCCTCGAGTACGTCCAGCTGGGCGCGGGTGAAGGTCGTCCGCTCTCGGCGCTGCTTGCGCGGGTTACCTGCAACACAGAGAGCCCTGCCCCCCTCAGTCCTCCTCTCCGTCTTTCTCTCTTCCCTGCTCGTTAGCCGGATTAGCCAAAACAATCCGGCTAGTAGCGCTCGCCGCTCCCGGAGCCCGCGAGAGGCCGAGCAATCCACGCGCGCAACTGTTTTCATCTGCCGCTACTTTACTTCGTTATACCAACCCCCCTGCCGGTCTCATCCCCCGCGCTCTTTTCGGGGAAAACGCACGCCGATCTTTTCTCTTTCTTTATGCCGATGATTAAAGGATACGAGGTTTATACACACGGGGATTATTCGAGGGCTTTTTAACTTTTCTCGCAGCGAAGCTCCGAGCTTTTAACTTGGCACTGTTAAGCGAGCTTTTTGTTTACCGAACAATGTAATGCGCGCGCGGTTGCGGATTCGATCCGATAATATTTTGGGTACTTCAAGTCGAACTTTAGCAACAGGCTTATTGAATTACAGATTAAAACCCCCTGATCCTATTAATTTAACTTTGAGCAAAAAGCTGCTTGTCAATCATCGTTTCCTTTATTTACACGCGAGAAATTATCCAGCGAAGGCACGGCGACTGGCGTGGGCGAGATTCTTAAAATGAAACTCGTCAACCATGAAATCTCCGCAGGTATTTTACCATTACGCGGAAAAGCGGTCGGAATACCGAATGAGTCGGGCCGATCCGTCACACGACGAGGGTTTTTCTTTTTATTTTTTTCATCGCGAGCTACAAAATATTGTTAAAAAATATCGAAAGAGCAGCTTTGTGTACATACATAGCAAGTATCATCGAGAATAACGAGTCGCGAGATTGCAAGTTCGCCCGAGCGCGCGCTCGAGAACGATCGTCGAAGAAAGGGGTTTTTTTCTTTTTTTTTTTTTTGGCGCTAGTCAGATGCGTGGCGCAATAAAAGTAGCGGAGGACAATGAAGCCTCTTCGCGCTCGCTCATCCGCGGCAGGAGATTTCGTAATTCGGCCAAGAGAGCGGCTCGGCTGCTTTTTCTCATATCGGCAGCCCCCGTGCAAACACACTCGTCTGACGTGATTTCAATGTACTCGCGGCGGCGGGAGAGAGAAAAAGTGAACAGCGCCGAGGAAGAAGCTCGCGTTTCCGCCTGGCTGGAGCTAAATATTGAAAAAGGGGGTCGTCGGTCTCGCGTCGACGGCGTCGGCGGCGGCGTCGGCGGCGGTGGCGCGGATTGCTCGGCCGAGGGCATGAATTATCGAGTAGTTTCTAAGAGTAAAGGATAGTATATATATTGTATGTTGCGCCACTCACAGTAGTAGGACTCACCGGCGGGGGCGCAGCCGGGGTAGCCGATGCTCGAGTGCAGCGCCTCGATGGGCGGCATCCCCAGGGCCCCGACGTAGGGGCTGCTCTTGAGGGGCCCGTACGGGCCGGCTCCCGTCGGCCCGAAGCCCGCGGGCCCGAAGAGGTCCGTCGCCGAGCTGCTGGAGGCGGCGGCCGCGGCCGCGGCCAGGCCCCCCAGCTCCGTGGCCGCGGCGGCGCCGCCGCAGGCGCCGCCGCCTCCGAGGCTGTTTGGCCACATGCCCAAGCCGAGCGGCGAAACCTAAGGAGGAGGAGCAGAATTTTTATGAGTTAAGAGAGCCGCTCGAGTTTCGCGCGCGCAAAGACAAATCCCCGGGCGAGCCGGAAGTCCCGGCTCCCTCTCTCTCTCTCTCTCTCTCTCTCGCGGACACTGCAGGGCGCACATGTCGCGCCGGGGGAGTCTCGCGCGCAATAATAGCGAGTCCGGCGAAGCGAGCGAGATCGAGGCTGCTCGAGGGTGCTCGAGGCCCCCGAGGCAAACACACTCGGCGGCGTGCGCCCATTGTCGGCATTCCTCGGCGCGGCCAAGCTCGAGCAAAACAACAAGTGGCCATTGTCCCGGCGCCTACTCACCCAGGCTGCTCCTCACCCGGACCGCCTCATCTGCTCGCACTCCGGGGCACTGGCTGCTGAAGCTGCTGCTGCTGCTGCCGCTGTCGCTGCTGCGTGGAACGGGGGCTAGGGAGCCGCTGCTTTCTGCACACAGCGCACACAATCGTCGCCTTCGGGTCGTCGCCGCGGTGGTAGCGCGCGCGCAAGCCGCGGCAAGAGAGCTGCCGTCTCTGCGCTCGGGGCTGGAGCGCGCCGATACGGCTTGGGTGCGCGCGCAGAGCGCGGAGGGGGCCGCGGCGCGAATCCGCTCGCGGAAGCGGGCGGTCCCGGGAGCGGCCGCAGCGGGCGGGGAGCCAATGGGCGAGGAGCGATGGCTCGGCGCGCCCCCCGGCCCCCTCTCCGGGGGGAGTCGCCGAATTTATCGGCGCGCTCGAGTCGGGGCGCGCTTTTTCCGCGCGCGGCGCACTGAGCACGGGGCGAGAACGTATAGAATAGAATAGAGAGAGAGAGAGTGAGAGAGCTTGCGCCCCGGCGGCCGCGGACATCTTTGTTTCGGCGACGTCGCGACGTCGGCCGCGCGGCGGGCCGACTGTGCACGCCGCGCAACGCTCTCTCTGCTCGGGGCGCGAGCGGTGCGCGAGCGGTGCGCGCCGCTGCCGCAACATAGCAATTTAACTTGCTCACGTGCGAACGGCTAATGCTCTTACGGGATTCCGAAAAGATCAGCCAGCATTACTATGCTATTAGCCTGGCTAAAACCGGCTTGCTTCCATAAACCCACTAACGCGCGAGCGCGCGCTTGGCGCTTGGCGCGAGCGAGGACGCCTATATACTTTATTCCCATTCATAAACTCCCGGGCAATTTGGCCTCATTGATCGCCGCCGCCGCGGCGGCCGACCACCAAAGTTCAACACCGCGAGCCGCACGAATAATTAGAGCGAACCGCAGAGGCGGGCCGGGCAGCAGCGGCAGCGGCGGCAGCGGCAGCCAGCCGGCTGCAGTGGCCGAATAATGATCGGGCGACCTCATCATCATCGGCATCATCCCAAAGCTTTAATCACGACAAAGAGAGCCCCGGGCTGTATTATGCAGGTTTATACGCGGTAGGCGAGGCAGGTAGGCTCACATGGCCCCCGGGCGCAGCCCCGCGCCACCGCGCTCCGTGATCGATCACGCCGAGATACGGAATCGGAATTTTCGCCCAATTCTCGCCCAGTCACGCTCTCTCACTCTCGACTCTCCGCTCGGAAGCTCCGCGGATTATAATCAGTCGCGACTCATTACGGCCCCCCGTCGCGCCCAGCCAGACTGACAGTCGGCTGATGCCGCGATCGCATCTCTCTCGGCTCTCTCGCGATTTTCTGCCGAGTAATACTCGCGGGACGGGACCCCGACTATATACCGCGAAGCGGTCTTTGTCTAGCCCGCGGAGAGTCAATCTTATCGGGAGCCAGTCAAAACACTCCTCTGGGCCCCGACGGACGTTTTCGGGGCACAATGCCGGGCCCGCCGCCGACGCTCGGCTGCGTCGCGTCCTTTTTTATTTTTCGCCGCGTTAATGCACACAGCCCGCCAGGAAAAGCCAGAGAGCGCATCGTTTATCGAGTTGCTGCGCGCTTCGGACTACGGTGTAGCCCAACGCGCAGCCTTACGTGCAGGTTCTGAAATTGGATTCTTCTTTAATCCTGGATTATAAAGTTCCTGGAGGCTTTTTTTCGAGGGCCGTCCTCTCGGCCCCGACGTCCGCGCGCGCGAGTCCTGCGCTCTCTCCGCGCGGGAATAAAAAACCCGCCGGGCCCCGCTCTCGCGAGAGCTCTCGCAGCTGTTTCCGTTTTTAACCCTTTTATTTATTCAGTTGAGAATTTCGCCGAGTGGGTTAAGCGGCGGCGGGAGTTGGAGACCCCGGGCCCCGGCAGAGGCAGAACGAAGGGACCTCCCGCATTTTGACACTCTACCTTGATCGGCGCTTCGGGCAAGCACGAGCTTTCACGGAACCGAGAAGCCCCCGGTCCTCTCGGGCTTTGGCGTGTCGTGCGTCGGCTTCGGCGATCAATTTTTTTTTTTTTTTCTTATTCGCGAGGCTACAAAATGTGCCATCTGCAATGGGAGCGTATTGCTTTCTTGGGTTGCGCGACACGACGAGGGATGGGCAACCCCCCTCTCTCGGAAAAATTTATTTAATATGTGCTTGTGCAAAAGTTTTCGTTCTTTAATTTTGTTTCGTTAATAGTCGGCTGCAAAGTCCTCGTTTGCGCTGCTAAACATCATGCGCATGGTATTTGAGATGAAATAAGAGTATACGTTTAATATCGATGTATTGCGTTTACGAATTCTATCTGCAGAGGTCAATGTTGCAATGTTTTCGCATGGAGAGACCGTTTATTCATGTTTATTGTTCTTATACCATTTTCGACATAAATCGATCAGGAGACATAAATGCGCTTTAATTTAATTCTTTATAATCTGTTTCTGCAAGTGTGAACGAATTTTGTATATTATAATGGATAAAAAAAGCTTTCAAAGTTAGATTCACTAGTTTCCGAACGAGTTACATAAGATTCTCTATAAGCTCACGTTACAATTCGGTTGCAGTAAATACGATAGGATGTATCGAGTGTCGAAGGCTTAGCAAATATAATTGAGTCATTAAAATTAGTTTTTATAGTCATTTCATTGTTTGTCAAACGATTTTCACACCACGTTTACGGTATACTAAATATTCAAAAGTAACGCTCTTATTTTACTTTTGCACTGATATACTTCTCAGTACATCCATTATTATAATACTGCATTTATCAGAATAAATAGAGCTTAGTACTAATTGCCGCATTTGTTTGTTGCATTAAACATCCGTATGAAAAATCTCTAAATACGCACTGACTCGTGCCACCATATTTATTTTATTTTATATTAACATCCAGCAGCAGATTAAAGAGACTGTGCTATTCAAAAGTATTTTATTCGAGTCATTTTGGTGTGTAAACTATTACTTATCTTTATTTCTATACTCAAAGTGGATTAAGAGGGACGTACCGAAACAAACTAGTTGGGATAGTATAAAAAGGCTTAAAATAAAAAGGACTTGTTTGCATTCATGAACAAAATCATACGAATGTAGTTTTTCAAACTTTGCACAAAAGTCACTCAAGAGTATAATGTAAAAAAGTACTTTACGCCTTTGTCTCGTACGTTTTCATTAGTATAGCAGTATCGTCCGAGTTTTTTTACGAATAAACGATCCTTTATTAATTTCGAAAAGTGTTTTATACTCTCCGTAGGGCTCATTAAGCAGCGGAGCTATTAGAGGCGGAGCGTCATTTGCGACTTCAAAGAATATACGTTTGATACACTAATTATCAATTTTAATATTTTTTACTTCATCATCAGATGCTCCTTTCAGGATTATGTGCTCTAAGGACCCCGTCGACTACCACTCTTTGGACGTCGGGAAGAGCTCGAGCTCTGCCTCTTTTTCCCTGTCTCTCTCGCTCTCGCTCTCGGGACACGGAATAGATTCAACATTAAAAGTGGTAGAGGGTAATATTCCCCATGGCAATAATCCCTTCCTCTACAGCTGGGCTCTATTGACAGCAGCGGTACAAAGTAAAAATTCATCATTTTAAAAAGAAAATTTATTACGTTAATTATCCCGATCAAAGTAATTGCACTTTTCTTGATGAAAGCGGTGGGCTTTTGTTGCGAGGCGAAGTTTGGCGGTAAACTTTTTCGCGAATAGACTGTTTTTTTTTCGTTTAATTAGGAATGAAAAACTCTCGATTTAAACGTGCGTAGCAAGTTTTTTATATGTGCAGGCATTATAACAAGTAAAATGAATTTCGCTCTAGAATTCAGTCGCTTTGATATTAAATTTTAACTCTGAAAGAAATACGATTCCCCGTTACAGTCAAGTTTGACCTGCGCCCTGCAGTATTGATTTGTTTCAGCTGTTTAGTAAGAGAGCTTTATGGAACCGAACGGAATACTACAAAATAGATAGTCGACCTTTGTATGCTTTTCGGACGAGATCGGAAAGTGTACAATAAAACAAGCGGAGAAAAATTCGAGAAAATAAGTATAAGGCCAAGTCTGTTGTTTAATCATATTAGTTATTAGTCTAATATATATATCTGAAAGCTGCAGCTCTTAAATCCGTTACGTCTGCGCATAATAGCACGCGCAGCTTCCGCCGGGCAGCGTTCTTTACGAGGCTCATTTAACGAATAAATCGAGAAGATTACGGGACGGCGGCGACACCGGCGGAGGCAGCCAGTGGGAGGAGGAGGATGCAGGTAAAGGAAAAAAGCCAAAAAAAAAAAAAAAAATCCGATATTTCCCGCGACGAGGAAATCAAGTTTATCTTCTCACAGTCGGAGAAGGAAGCGGAAGGTCGAATTTTCTCAGCCATTAGACAATGTCGCCTGTTTGAGGAGCGATTTCCCGCGGAAGAAGGCGAAGAAGAAGAAGAAAAAGGCGGAGGCCGGAGCAAGTGCTCCTCAGGAGTTACAAAAGTCGGCGTAGACGCGTTTGAGAGGGGCGTATTTTTTCCACGCTTTAAGGTGTCGGACCCGAGGGGGCAGGTGAATCTCGCTCGTTGCGCAAGAGGTCGCCGGTCGTTCGGTCGTAGGACAGTAGCCCCCGTAGCCCGAGATTTATATCGATGCGAGTAGGAAGTTTGGGCAAAGAATTTTTCCCATCGCGGCGGCGTCTTCCCACATGAATTAGGAGGCGAAGAAGCGGGGGTTCGGGGGCCCCGAGACTAACGAGTTTTTGATCGTCCGGCGATGCGTGTAAAGAGCGAGCACAAAGTAGCCAGCTCGGCGCTGGCTTACCTGTGCCCTCTCTCTCTCTCTCTCTCCTATTGTGCGACCTTCCGGTGTGTCCCGAAGAGAGCGGCGCAGTCAAGTCCGCCTTGTGCATTCAGTGTATATATATATATATATACGTCGTCGTTGTCCTCCCCCGCCCCCGAGACGCAACGCTCTCGGCCCGGCCGAGATTTCCCGAGGGAAGGCGCTCGCTATTAGCGACGGCAAATAGGCTATTACGTGGCCATTAACGAGCCCGCGCGCAGAAAAACTGCGATGCAGAACGGGCGCGCGGAGAGCGAGGCAGATCGAGCCGCCGCCGACGCCGACGCCGACGCCGCCACCGGCAGCCGAAGCCCGACGCTCGCCGGTGTAGGGTTTCCTATGTACGCCAGGCCTAAGGGACACCCCCCAGAGAGCGGTAATCCGAGATTCACTTTGTGCCCTCGGAGCTGCCTCGCGAGGAGCGCAGCTCCTCGCTCTCTCTCTCAATCTCTCTCTCTCTCTCGGCTGCAGAGACGTGATTTGGCTCCTTGTTGCGCTTTTCTAATCGGACATTCGAAAAAAAAAAAAAAATGGGCGGCCGAATCGCAGCGCTAATTGGCCCACGTGCGGCTCGTTAGCCCCCGGCAAGCGCACACAAAGCGTTTAATATCAGATCGGGCCGGGCTGCCCCCGGACACACACCGCCGATGCGACTGCGGCGATAAGCAGCCAGCGGGCAATCGATCGGCTACTCGTTGCTATCTTTGCGGGGCCACGCGCTCTCGCTCCATCCATCGCCGGCCGGGGAGCCCTTGACTCGCGGGGGTCGTAAGCGGCTTAGTCTCGCTCGCTGGCTCGCTAATTATTTATAGGAGCAGCCTCCCTTCCTCCCCCCCGTCCGCCCTCCCTCTCTATCTCTCTCTCTCTCTGCCTCCCGCCCAATCGATATAGAGCGCGCGAGTTTAGATTTCCCGCCGGCGGCCGCGGTAATCGTCGCGCGCTCGCGCGACTGGCCCGCTGACACAGAGCTCGCGGAGGCTTATACAGTTAGCGGCTCCGAGTTGTTATAATGGGATCCGGCTAAACGCAAGCCGATTTTAACTCTTCGCCGGCACTCTCTCGCTCTCTCGCGACAGGCCGGAGGAGCACAGCCCCCCCCGGAGGAGGAGGAGGAGTGTCACTCGGTCAAGTTCAAGGGCCGCCGCCGGCGCATCGAGCGGCGCGGGCTCTCTCGCGCCTATATCCGGCCAATTAGTCAAGCACCTGCGGCTCTCTCGCCGCGCCGCCGCCGCCGCCGCCGCCGCTTCCTTACCCCCGCATATTTATGGGGACGCGGCACGCGCCACCGGCCTCTGCGGGGGAGAGAACGCCGCGCAAGATATATATACTACACCGGGGGGGCGTCCGCTCTCGCTCTCCGAGGGAGGCCGGGCGGCTCTCTAATCAAGTCAAACATTTTTCTCGAGCCCGGGCCGTTAATATGCCCCAAATCCGGTTAACTTTAATCGCATTCCTCGTCTCGGACCGGACGAGTGGCCTGCGACTGACTGTTTATGGCCCCGATCACTGCGGAGATGACTTTATTGTCGCCCGCAACTCCTGCCGGGCCAATCGAGGGGAATCACCGTGCTGTGTGAGAGAATTTTTAGGGGACGATCCGTATAGCCTTCTTCAAAGCCACTCGATCCGCCGCAGCTATATCCGCGTACGTCGCCTGTAGCTTAGACGAGTGCGGTCTATTACATAATAGTTGAGCGATAATTCAGCTCCGAGCGGCGGAAATTTCACTTGGCTTTTTAGCATTCTCGAGTTGGCGCTAATGCGCGAGTGCATAAATAATAAAGGAAAAAGGAAGGCTCGAGTATCAAGATGTGATAAATTTTTTTAATGCGCGCTTCATGATGCGCATATATATATATATATATATATCCGACGGCTCATCTCTCAATAATAAATTATCTTAATTGAATGTGATGAAAAATAAAATTTTATCACCCGAGTCGATTATAATGCATTAAAAATTACTGTCGAAAGAAAGCGTCAAGTAATTACTCGCTATAAAGATAAAATCGGCTGGTGGGCATAAATCACTCGGTAATCTCCGAGTCTTTGTCTCAGGCTTAATCTTTTCATGTCCGAGCTGTAGTTGTAACAGATAAACATCTCGGAGGCGATACAAATAATAAATCACAAAAAAAAAATGGAAGGAAAGGTGCCGCGATCCAAAACAGAGAAACACGTCCGACACTTATACGGCACTATACGAAATCTTTTTTATTTCACGGCAAAAAACGAAGCTAACATTTTGAGAAACGCAGTAGCGTCTTAATCGTAGAAAACGGAGCGTCCTTTCGTCCGCGATAAATCTTTTTTTTTTTTACATTCGACTCGTTCGAAGCAAGAGGAGACTCGTTATTAGTGCAGCATCGAATTTCGTGACTCTGAGCAGCGAAGAAGTGACCGCAGCCTCGTTAATCCGGCCTCTAAAATATTCAGAAGCTTGAGGCATCAAAAATTGAAAGGTCTAAATAGCTCTCGGACGTACGATGCCGATTCGAAAGGGACGCTCGGCTCGGCCGCGCGTCCCGTCAAAGAGGGAGCGAAAACCTCGAGGCTTAGGAGGGAAAAGGGACAATGAGAGAAGAGAGACACTCGTTGTACAATATAATACAATGCTTTATTGTTAAGAAGATATTTTCTCGTACATCTTAATTAAACCGTCGTTAAAGAATTATTATCGATATCTTACATTGTTTTTATTTTTTTTATTTATTTCACTAGTTAATTATGCGTACTTAATATTTCGATAAAGTTTTTTTGTTTGAAAACACTCCTAAACAGAAATATATTTACAATGCTCGCAAGTGGAGAAGAGAGCTTACAGCCTATAATGTATTTACAGAGCGGCGCGAGCGTCGCAGTTGCAGAGTTGCGCGCTCGGGCAACGGGCTAGGTAGAGCGTGGGGCCTTCCTCGCGCCACGACTAGCTTTGATATGACTTAAACCTTAAGCTTAGCGGCTACGTACTAAAGTTTCTAAGTGTGAGCGACCTAGGGTGGATCTCGCGCGGAGGCACAGATCGCGTCCAGGGCGACAGACAGACAGACACAGCGGCTACGGGCTAAGACGGGAGGTGGGCGCTTCGGGGCCGGGCTGCCGCTAGACCATCGCCTGGTACTTGTGCTCGGGTAGCCCGTAGTCGTAGCCCTCGTCGACGGAGGCGGCGGAGGCCGCGGCCGCCGCAGCCGCCGCGGCGTTGAGGTGGTGCTGCGAGGCGAGGCTGCCCATGTTGTGGTGGTGGTGGTGGTGGTACTGGCCCGGGTGGTACTGGCTGGGCTGGACGTGGGTGAGCTGGCTCTGGTAGTAGTCCTGCGAGGCGTACGGGTTCTGGTAGGCCTGGTACTGGCTCGGGTAGCACTGGTTCTGGACGGCGCCGGAGCCGGGGCTGGCCGTCGGCGTCCACGCGTAGTGGCTGTAGTCCTGGTGGTGGTGGTGGAGCTGTCCGGCGTAGGCGGCCGTGACCGAGTGGCCGAGGGCGCCGCCGCCGGATCCGGGCGTGAGGGGCGGCGAGGGCGTCGTGAGGGCGCTGCTGGCGTTGCTGACGGCGCCGGGGGTGGCGCCGAGGCGCGGGTAGGCCTGGGGCCCCGAGCCGCCGGCGCTGAGGGCCGGGACGGGGGTGGTGCCGCTGCCGGCGAGCGGCGAGGTGGGCCCGGGGGCCTCCTTGCCGCGGGTCGGCGAGGCGGGCGAGCGGCGCGGCGCGCTGGCCGAGGCGGGGGGCGGCTGGGGGCCGACCTTGGCGGCGGCGGCCGCCGTCGAGGCCCGGGCCTTCTGCTCGCCCGACTGGTTCTGCTGCTGCTGCTGCTGCTGGCGGCACTTGGCGCGCCGGTTCTTGAACCACACCTGTAACAGAAGGAAGAGACGGGCTTAGAAACTCGGTTACTCGGGATGACGGACGGTTACGGGGGCGTAACGTTTCGTCGGAGGCTGCGACAACAAACAAGAGACGCGAGAAAATAAAGAGAGGCGCGCCCCTGTATAATCCTCGGACAATGCGGCCAGGGGTGCGAGATCGCAAAGCGAGCTGGCCTCTTGTTATTCTTGGCATTGTCGGCGGCCTTATTATTATCTTTATCATCGGGGCTTTTTTCCCCGTATTTGTACACGTAGCTTTCTCGTTTTCCGGCGCGGAGGTGCGCGCGGAGGTGCGAGCGTTGACAGCTGTTTTTGTGTGTTGTGACGAGCGCGGAGCGGAGCTGTGAGCGCGACTCGCGGACCGCACGCGCGGAGGAGTGAGAGAGAGACAGCGAGAGCGAGAGAGAGAGAGAGAACGGAGGGAGAGGAGCAGCCGCAAAAGAGAAACGCAGCTGCGACTTTCTCGGGGACTCGACGACACACGGGGGCTATAATCCACGAACAAATCAACGATGTTGCACACGAAGCTCGGGCGCATATACGTTTCTCCCTTGGTTCGCCGGTCGGGGCGAGGGGAGCGGCGCGGGGCGGCGGGAGGGGGGGGGGGGAGAGAGAGGAAGGGAAGCGGTGCGTTTTATTCACGTATAATACGCGACGGCGACGGCGCGCCTCCATAACCGCGTTACACAGACGCTTTCCGGCGTGCACGCGTGTGTACACTACACCCTTTCTAGTTGCGCGCTATTCACATCGGCTTAACTCTCGAGCGAGCGCCCCGACAGATTTTCCTTGCTTTTGTCCTATTTTCAGCGAGGTTCTCTCCCTCTCTCTCTCTATACATATATATAACGCTCGGCTCTCTTTGCGAGAGGCGAGGCTGCATCTATAGGCCCACTTTAGGTCTGAATTTTTGAAAAACTCCATCAAGCTTTTCGCTCGGCTGCCTCTCGCCGCGGATCTTTCTCTCTTTATGGAAAAAGGACGAGCGGGGCCTCGAGTTTCTCGGTCGCGTCGCCTCGTTCTACGCCAATTTGCCATTGTTGCGCCCCCGAGCTTTTTCACCTTTAGCTGGAAAACGTCCAGACATCAAAACAGCTCGTCAACGATTCCTTATACATTGCACCGAAGGGCCGCATTCCGGGCCGCATTGTCGAGGCGGCGGTAGAAAGCTTTTCCGAGACGACAGCCTCCTCCGTCGGTTTTAAATGTAAATTAGAGACAAAGCTGCGCGACGACGAGCGAGGCCGAGGAGAGAGAGAGAGAGAGAGCGGAGGAGGCCAATCTGCAAGTTTATTTTTATTTGCTAATCCGATTAGGATTTGCTTTCCGGCTCGCTTTTTGCGATCTTTCGCGGATTCTGCACCAGGACGCTTATAGGTGAGGTTTGTCGGGGCGCGTAACGAGCTCGTGAAACGAACAAGTTGAGCGGCAGGAGCCGTTAGCGGAGTCTTTTGTCAGCAGGAAATTCGGCGAAAGATCAATTTCGCATATCGAGAGGCAAGGCAAAAGGGGGAGGCGGCCCCGATGACGGCGATAATGCGTCGACGAGCTGCGGATATAGGATCAAAGTGGCTCTCTGCTCTGTCGTTCTCTCGCCTGGGGTTGTTGGGCAGATTAGCGCGCCGAGAGAGAGAGAGAGAGAGAGAACCCCGCTTTTAAATCACGTCAACGCTGTTATGTCCTTTAAAAGTCTTCGAGCCAACTTGGCACGCTCGTTTGAGCGAAAATTTATGCTAATAAAATTTGGCCGCACGCCGTAAATCAAATCGCGTGCGCGCGCGCCTTTGCCTCAAAATTTCCCTCTCGCTCTTTTCGAGCTTCTTTAACGAGCGATTAATATAACCCCGGGGATAAATTCCGATTCTGCAATAGCCCCCGTATTATTCATTGCTTTCTAAAAGCTCCTCTCGCGCCGCGACTCTCTCCATACTACTATTATCGGCGGGCGATCGCCTGTTAAAATGTACAGTTAGACCCCGCGATTTTTAACGACTCCGCGCACCCGACACGCGGCCTTTTTTAAATTGAATGCACCGTTTTTACAAAAAAAAAAAAAAAAAAATCTCTTTTAATTCGAAAGCGCCATAAAATTGCCCGGGCCGCGGAGCGCGGCGATTTTAATAAAAGAAAAATCAACCTTGATAACGACGGACCGGCTCTTTGAATTTATTTTTTCGGCCAAAATCAGAAAATATGTCCCTGCAGCCATTTTCGCTGGCTGCTCAAAAGGCATTTCGGCGGGCTATAAAATTACGAAAATAAACCAGAGAGACGCCATTCGCCGGCCGACGGAACATTTACGGCCCCCCGAAACTCGCCGCAAGTTTCATTAAAGCCGACGAAAAGCGAGAAACGTATTATACGAATGCCGGGGAGCTTGACAATTGCGTCGGGATTAAAATACTGGATTAGTTGTGGCCTCTGAAAAATTAGTCAGCTCGGGGGCTCTCTCTCTCTCTGTATTTTATCGGGCGCAATCGTCGCTCGCCGCTCGCGGAGAAAAGTCATCTTTCGGCCCGAAATCAAGATGAATGGCCCGAGGGGATTCGGACAAAAAGTAGGAGGAAGGAAGCGAGGAAGATCATAAAAATTCACTCGAAAGCTTAGAGAGAGCGCGCGCGCCTCCTTTGGCGTTATTTTTTCTCTCTCTCTCTCTCTCGGTGCGTGTCGGCCGTCGGATTATTGGCCGCCCGGCTGCGTGGGGGCTGCGGTGAGTCGGGGGTGCGAAAATTTCAATTGAAGCCTGAGCGATGATGGAGCTGTTAGTTTCGGGCGCAATAAAAGCGTCATCGCTTTGGTAGGCGCGCCCGTTGCTCTCCGGGCGCATCTATCAATGTTCCGCCGCGGCCCGGAACAATGGCGGAGAGAGAGCCCGAGGGGAGGAGCGCACTGATTCCGTGGCTCTTCTCCATCTATAAATATCGTAAATCCGCTGACGACTTGCGCCGGCACGGAGAGGGAGCGGCGCGAGCGGCCCCTCTCTCATTCTCTTCTCTTGACTTTAGCGCGAAAATGAGCCGCGGCGGAGGCTCTCCGATGACGACGGGGGGAATGAAAAAGAATAAAAAAAATGTGGGCAAGCTGTATTTACCTGGACACGGGACTCTGGCAAGCTGATCTTCAGTGCGACCTCCTCCCGCATAAAAATGTCTGGATATCGTGTCTTTGCGAATAATCCCTCCAGCACGTCGAGCTGCGCTCGGGTGAACGTCGTCCGTTCGCGACGCTGCTTCCTCTGGTTCATTCCTGAAAAACAGACAAAAAGAGAGATGAAGAGAGAGAGCGTGGGGCAAAAAAGCGACTATAAAAGCGCGATCCTTTCTCGCACATACACACACACACACACACAGCCAGCCGCGCGGGGCGAGCAAACACGCGGAGAGCGCACACCGACGGGAGGAAAAGAGCCGAGAGAGCGGTCGATCGACGGTTGTGCGAGGCCGCGATAGCGTAATTTTCAGGCGCGCCATCGAGAGTGAAGCTCTCGCTGCTGCTGCTGCCGCTGCCGCTGCTGCCGCCGCCGCCGCCGCCTCGTTTTCGGGACCCACGTAATCCGCTTACGAGGGGGTCATGGGGGTACACAGTTCGAAATAGAGGAGCCAGCAACGAGCGAGCGAGAGAGAGAGGCCGAGGCTCAATCCCAGCTGCCTCTGCGGTGTATCGAGCCGCGGCCACCGCCGCCGTCGGCAGCGCAAAAACACGGGACGAGAGAGAGACTCGAAAAATCCCCGCAGCCCCGAGAAGTCGCGCGTCGCCGGGAGTCGTCGTCTAGGCTTTTTTTTAAAAGCGAGGACCGCGGCCGCCCCGGCGAAATTCGATTTGCCGCGCGTATCGCGCTCATTGACAATAAAGGGCTGCCGGCCGGGAGATCAGAGAGCCGGCCGGGGGCCCTAATGGCCAAATTCGCTTTCGGCCCGGTAATTGGATTGGCAAAGCGAGCGGAAATCTGCCGAGTCAATGAAGGCACTTCGCCCGGTTGCACTTGGCTGCCTCGGGGCGGGAGGGCGGGGGCGGAGGGCCCACACATCCGGCCCGGCTAATCGGATGAGTCTCGTTTTTCTCGAGTGTGTTTGGCCTGCAATTAGCGGGGCACGTGCCGCCGCTGCGCCCCGGGCTTTTTCGCACTCGGGGCTATAGGCGAGAAAGTTAAGTGCAGGCGGCGGCGGAGGCGGCGGCGACGGCGTCACCCCACGGAACAGAGCAAACATTGACGGCAGTCGTTTGGATAGCCGCGCGCGCGACAGCGAAACGATCTCCGGAAGAATCGGCCCCGCGTCTCGCGGCCGTCGCCATGGCGACGGGGCAGTCGGAGGCGGCCGATAAGCGGCTTATATGTATATATATATAGAGAGAGAGAGGCCGGCGTTCGGTGCCTCATGCTCACCTTGAGGAAATCCGGCGACGAGTCCGTGGGCATCGAGCGAGTGCCCGTGGGGGTGTCCGTGGCCGGTGATGAAGGGGCCCGCGAGGCCCGGGTGGTGACCGGCCCCGTGGTGCCCGTGGCCCATGGCCAGCTGGTGGGCGCCCGGGTGGTGTCCGTGGTGGTGAGCGCCCACCGCCTGGTGGTGGTACTGGGAGCCGACCATCGCGCTCGGTGTCCCGGCGGCCGCGGCCTTCAAGTACCCGGCCATGTAGCCTGCGAGGCACGCCAACTCACCCGCCAGACTGACTGTTCTGCTGTCCTCCTCTGACTCCTTCCTCTTCCACCTGCGGATCAAAAGAACGGAGAACGATCTTAGTTATATGTAGTTGGCTCGGTCCACCTGTTTCCCGGTTTTCATCCGCCACTTAGCCCCGAAAATTGATATTCCGAGCGAGGCGTATCGGTCCGCCCGTCAAAATAAACGCTCGCGCCATTATGCCCGCTGACAGGGCTTGACGTGACATGGGGTCGCCCTCGCGGTTATGCGGGTCTGATACACGTGGAAATGTGTCACGCCGAGATTCTTCCTTCGTCCGGAAAATAACTGTGTTTTCTGACGAAACACTCGAATTCTGATGTAGCCCGGCGAGAGTGGGAAAACTTGTGAGCACAGGGAATGACGGCACATACCTATCTCTCCGACGGCGTATCGCTTCTTCGCTTCATGGAGATATCAACCTCTCGTCTAACGCTAATTGGATTCGGAGTTTGAGACTGATCGGCGGTCATCGGTCGAGCGTACACATTTTCCCGAATAAATATATGAAAAGGCTAGAGGTTATTTCACGAGAGGCCAACAATAGTCCCTGTCGACGCAAAGCCGAAAAGGGTTCTAGGAATTCGTAACAATTCTAAGCCGAATGCCGGTAATTAGACGTTCTCGACGACTATTCTTGGAAAGCTTTCGACACACATACAAATCGAAGAGATACACAATCCTTGCCCACACAAATTATTACTTTAAATAACGAGAAACTCTGAATACTATACCGCCAACGGCAAAATCATTCTTATATTTGCAGGCGTAAAAAGAGAAGCCGCGGCGCATCGCGTACAAGCAAACCAGATTCGCAATCGCCGATTTGGAACTTTTATTTACAGCCCCGCGTAAATTAATGTTTATAGGACAGAGGTCGAGAATGAGTTATCAACGAAATATCTTACCACAAGATTTATCAATTCACTGGCTGGTTCGCACAAAGAAGAATATCTCCTGGTCGAGAGACGAGCGGTGCTCTTTTTTCTTTTCGGCGAGTGTCCAACAAATGGCACTTTGTTGCAAACGAACTATTATATAGTATCTTGACAGCGCAGGGAAGAGAACTTCATCACACCGATAGCGAGAAACTATTCCAGATCACGACACACTATAACGAACGAACCCACTGAACTGTCTCTCTGTCGTATCGAGACCTACCCTTCGCAGGCCTCAGGCTGAACTGACGTTTCCGGGCCCGTCGGGCCCTTAAAACCTTAGTATCGTGGGTGGGGCCTCGCTCTCTCGTCCCCCCCTCTCCCCTCCCTTCCCTCCCGACTAGAGAGCACTCATTCGCCTAGGCGTCCACAGAGGGCCTAGTGCTTCTCGGCGGAGGGTCCGCGGGGGGTCCCTTTCTCTCTCTCTCTCTCTCTCTCACTCGGGATTTCCCGTTCGGTAGCATCTGCTTTGCCTACGCCTGAGGTCGGAGGTACAACCACGCGCACGCCTCCCCGTTTGCGTGTGCGGGTAAGGCCGCAGCCGGAAAAATCCATAAAACAGAGGACGCAAGCGCGCGCGCCGGAGAGAGAGAGAGAGAGAGAGAGAGAGGCGTGCTTGCTTCCTTCCTTCCTTCCTGCCTTCCCTCCGCAGGCTCCGCCCTTGTTCTCTATCTCCGTCTCTCTCTCTTATACGCGAGAGCGCGCGCGCGCGCGCAAGGCAAAAGCGCCAAGTGCTCTTCGCCGCGGATTTCCCGGCGTGCCCTTGACTTGCCTCTTCTTCTGCTTCCCTCCTTCGCTCGCCTCCTCTGCTCGCTATTCCTTTTTTGCGCGCTTATATACGTCGCTGCCCTGCGTCGGACGAATTTATAGAGGAGAAATTAGGAGGTTTATAGAAGCTGTGCGCGGTAGCCGGCCGTAGATCATCATTAGAGGCGAACGGGCTCGCGAGAGAGAGAGAGAGAGAGAGAGAGAACGAGAGAGCCGCTGCTGCTGCTGCTGCCGCTGCCGCTGCATAGTAATATATGTGCGACCGCCTCTCGCCTCTTACGCAGGCACAGAGGCGCGCTTGCTTTTTACGTGAACGCGGGCCATATATTGACTTTCGAATGGCCGCGCGCCCAGTCTTTTTCCAACAAAGACGACCACTGCTTGGCTTCCCTCTTTCTCTCTCTCTCTCGCTCTCTCTTCGCTCCTTCGCGCGCGCTGTCCTTGCCGCGCTGCTCTCGAGGAACGACGAATAAAAAAAAAAGAAGAAGGAGAAACAGCCGAGATAAAAAGCAGCCAGAGACTCCCTCGAAATGACCAATAACAATAATCGCGTTTCCGAGCAAAACAACCTGCATAAATTATCGCCCGGAGATTCCAGCAGCCCCGGAGAGAGAGCAAAGGCGACCGCACCGCCTCGGCAGCTCCTCTCGCTCCTTTTTTCGATCCTCTTTATTTCGACCGCCTCTCGCCGCGCGAGGAGCGAACAGGAGCGAGTCGAAAGGATTCCTGCGGCGCGTCAGTATGTATATGACTTTCTCTCCGTCCTCGGGGAAACCCACACGAACGCGCGCCGCGGGCACACGCAGCATCCACTCCACGGCGAGAGAGAGAGAGAGAGAGATAAATAATGCAAACGCGCGCAGAGCGTTCAAGTCGCGAGATGTACCGTTAGCGAATCGCGCTCTCTCGCGCGCGCCGAGACCGGCTGTATATCAAAAACGAATTGGCAGCCAGTGGCTTCGTTACGGGCGTCAGTTTTCGTGACGCCTCGCCGAAGGCTCTCTCGCTTCTTCCGCCAACTTGGCATTCCATTCCGACGCACGAGCTTCGATCGTCGCGCGGCTAAATTGTTTCGGTATTTTATGTACGGAGAAATGGATTCGCGTTCGATTCCGTATAATGCCGAGAGTCGTGTTGTAATGTTGCGCGCATAATTTATCTCTCATTAGCCACCGCGACAAGAGAGCCGGACTTTTTCGCCATTACTCAAACTGTCTCGTCGACATGTGTATATGCCTGGTGGATAAGGTACATTTTCAGAAATGTATACTATTCTTTTTTTTTTTTTTTTTTTAACGCCTGCCCCTTATATAGAAAAAATGTGTACTTTAAGGCTTCGAATTAAAAGATCAAAAAGTTTCCCGGCGAGTAAATAAAGTGTAATGATCAAAGCTTTTATACGGCTAATAATAGTATCTGTTTACAGGATTCCCCGCTTGTTAAAGACTTACGAGAGGCCGAATGAGTTTTGAAGGCTCATAATTTTTCACCGACCCCGTGCCTCTCGTTGACTAATTGAGCGGTCGTGAGAGGATCGCTCCTCGCAAGATTAGAGCCTAGTTTTCAGAATAGGTTCGGAAACACCTTACTTTTACTTAAGCCGAGGGATTTGAAGGCGCAGGCGCCGGAACTCCGACCTCTCTCTCCTTTTCTCTCTCTCTCTCTCTCTCTCCTTTCTTTAGCACTCACAACGGCTCGTAAAGAAAACAATCGTTGCCATACTTTTGCCAATAAATCCAGTTCACTTTGCACCTGTCTCGACTGCGCTTCCGCGTCCCGGTAATCGAAAAAAAAAAAAAACGACTTCCACTCGCTCGTAAAATAAAGGATGGGTAGTTATTAGAGCCGGCGTAGACTAGCCGCAACACAAGGCGAGTCTGATAGGGGCTATTATTCTCTAGGGTGCTCAGATTACTCCCAGGCACTCGTGCGGCAACGCGCATTTCGTTCCTATATAGCCCTTCATAAAAATTCATACGCGCTCAGGAGAGACGTATTCGACTGCACGGGTGGTGGGGGAGGGGGAGGGGACACTGGAATATTAAATGGCCATTAGCCATGGGAATTAAGACGCCGGGAAAGATGTCCCTGCGGATAGGGGTGAACGCAAGAAAGTGAATTTCGGAAAAACCCAGAGCTCGTTCGCACAGGTACGTCGCCTCGGCTTACAGAGGCCTCTGTGCCCTATCAGCCGTGTCGATCGGCCACTTGCGCGTACACCCCGTACACGTGTTTTCTCGAAAAGAAAGCCTCCGCAGTGGCCATTTGGGAAAAACGAGGAAAGGAGAGATGAAAACCGCCGGTTACAAGATAAACGGGCACCTCTCGCATTAGCGACAAATTTGTTTTCGTCGCCGACGGATCGCTCGGCTCGATAAGACCAGAGAGCGCGCAATGGCGCGCAAGCGCACACGCTCTGTCGGGCGCGATCAGTGCCGATCGAACGAATCGTACCACAGCCGAGAGAGCACGGCGCGAGTTTTACCTTTTCTTCGACTCTGCTCTCTCTCTCTCCGACCATTTTCACGCCGTTATTATCGCCACCCGCGCCGACTGGCAGAGCGCGTTTATGTATTATATACCCTTTTTTCCCGGCGGAGCTTTCCGCTCGGAATGTCCTGCATATAGATTATGAATTATTTAAATTTATATGGACGGGGAATTTTTTTGTAGCGCGCGGCGGCAACGCCGAAGAGAAAAAAAAGGAGCTGGCCTTTTTTCGCATCGCCGCTTGGAAGCCCGTCGCGCCGAGTCTCTTGCCTGCCTTTTGAATCGAGCTTGTGCCTCGAATTAATTGATTAGGAAATTAGTCAACTTACACAGAAGCCGTGCAGTCGGAATGAAAGTTATAAATTAATCCCATAAATTTCGAGCCGAGAATTTTTATTGTCCCCAGAAGCGGCTGACGCAGTTTTAAAGTGTGTTAACCCACTCGCGACTAATTATGCATCGGGACTTGATTTTTTCGGAAATTCTTGTGTTTCGGTTTTTTTTTTCTTTTTTTTTCCTTTTCTCCGTCCGCGTAAACTTGCCGAGTGGGTGCGAATCATTACGGCCGGTTGAATATGTAAACATTTACGTCAGTGCTTAATAGATCGTTTAACGAAACATAATATATTTACATTCGAGATGTCGGAAACTAAGTGTATACGGAAAAGTACGAGTTTAGCTCGCGAACGAGGAGCTTGACGACTTTCCGCAAAGGAAACCTATCCCCGCGCGCGTCCCGCTTTTCGATTTGAAGCACACATCACAGATTGCGACTTGTTCATTTTTCTAAACGGCGTGACACATGAAATATACGTAGCTCGTGCTCCACGGGTTACACAAAAGGCCTGCGCGAGCGCGGATATTTCAAAAATCACGAGCGGAGACAGCTGGAGAGGAGAGAAGAAAAAAAAAAAAAAAACGTCGAGGATGGAAGAGAAGGAGCGAGGATTAGCGAAAGAATCTTTACTCCCAACTTTAGAACGGATTAAAACACAAATCACTCAAATAAAATATTAACTATACGACCTTTATCATGTTACTGCCGAAACCAGCTAAAGGCAATAAAAATAATTTCTCCTAGCATTTCGATATTTCGACTCTTTTTTTTTTTTTTGCTTTCTTACGTTTTATAAGGACGTGTTAGAATTATAGTGCCTTTAAGCAGCCACTTAGCTTTAAGCTGATGAGTTAATCAAAATTTTCTATTAATATAATAAATATTGGTTTACCATGTTCTCTCAATCAATCTCCGCGCGAATGCTGGTTTTGTAAAAGAAGATAAAAAGTCGAGAGGCACTTGGTTATACTCGAAAAAAATGTTTAAAAGCAAAGCAGCATAACCAAAGGATTGCACCGAACGTACCGAGATAAATGTTGATCGCCTCAATATTTTTTTCAAATGACGCTTAATAAACGGCAACAGAATTTCTTGGGAAAGGAAATTTTTCAGATTATCCTCCTTAACTGAAATACCGTGAAAAAAGTACCGTATAACCATTTAAGTAAACGAAATTTTGGCTTTATTAAACAGCTTGGAAATTTTTGCTATATATACAACTCTTATACTAGGAAAAAGGCTCGCATGTTTACAAACTTTGTTCTAAGTTAAGGATCGGTTTTCTACTCTAAGAATGCAAAGGAAGCCACGTCCATTTAGCCTTGGGCTCATTTATTAAAAAATGTTGTGTTTTTTTATGTACAATTTGAAATAAATCCACATTTGTGCAATCACCTGCAATTTTGCTACAATGAATTATAAAGTGTTCTAATATTGACGACGCTTGAAAGGAGAGGTAAAATCCTGTCGTCTCGAAAAAGTAATCGAAAAATCATTTTTTGTTCAAAAGTTATCACCAAACAAATACTTAAAGCAATTGCAAGCTAAAATTATGTTGAATAAAATTATGTCTCATTATGGAGGAGAATAAAGTTTGTTTAATCAAGTAATTTTTTGTTTTATTTTGATTGAATGTATTTGAAAAAGCTTTTTCGAGCATTGCTTTGTATAAAATTTGTATCAATTGTTACACACACATCAAGTACTTTGATCTGTCAAAAAAGACAGTTCGTACAATTTTAAGTATTTGAGATTAAATTTCTTTTATGACACTTTTAAATTGTAATTTTTCAAAAACGGCTTTATACATGACATACACACTGTGTGCGTGCGCATAAAGTACAAAGTTTAATATAAGTGTGGATTGTATCACTCGTTGTAAATTTTACTTGGAAAATTAATTCGTTTTAGTTGTCAAACGATAACAGGATATTCTCGGAATAAAAAACTAATGATGTTATAATTTATGTTGCATTCTTAAAAAAAAAAATAAAATTGATTATTTATTAACTTATATAATATAAACAGTTGCATAATGGAACAATAAACAAAGTTAGAAGAGCTAAGGGGTGTTAATGAATTGGCACCCGTTTTTTTTTTTTTTTTTTTTACTTTCAAGGTTTGATCTCATCTTTCAAGCGTTTCATTAGAATACTACAATTACTTGTTGTAAAGTTTTAGGTGCAGATTAAACAAACGTGGATTCTTCTTAGACTTTTAGTTAAAAAAAGCACATAATTTAAAAAAAAATTGAACCTTGGACTGAGTGGACGTGGCTTCCTCTGTATAGTATCTCAAAGATGTAACAAAATCGGTAAGCGAAACATATGAAGTTGGCCTTGTTAGTTATTATACGTATGACATTGCTTACTCTCAGAATATCAATCATTTATCGACACTGGACAAGTATTACACAGTCAATAATAAATTAATGTTTTCACACTCGATCACATCTGAAATTCAGTTGTTTAATACGACTAATATAAGAATCGCGCTACTTCATCTATTATTCTATTATGTTTTGAAGAGAAACATAATAAGTTACCCATTACATTTTCTTTGAATCGATAATCCTTTCTGAAAGCCTTAAACGACAAATTAATATCTCATCAATAATTTTCGATCAAAATCTGACATTTTAATTAAGAAGAAAAAAAAAATTATAACGAGAAAATACGTCCAGACAGTCAAGCAACCGCAATCACATCTAATAAACAGCTAGAAATTTTTTTTATTATAATACTATGATAGACATTTTGCAATTATCATGTATAACCTTTGCATTAATTAATTACGTATAAGTATTACAAATCTTATTAGAAGGGTCGGAAAAGGTAATTTCACAGATATCAAAGCCACGAGTCCAAGTTGCGTAATTACATCTTGCTACCCGTCGGATGGTCAAACGCAACGAAATCTCTGCCAAACGATATATATTTATTTGCAGAGTATTTTTAAGATATCATTCACTTAAATTTCATTGAACTATTGTTTTCTAAAAAATTTATTAATTTTTTCAAGTAAAAAGATATAATATTCTAAATACGATAAAGCTTATAACTGACTTTTAAAGCGTAATAACCGAAGAAGCCCAAGTGAATCTCATACCGAAAGGTAATTATAGATCTCGGCTCAATAATCGGTTTAAAATAAGTTTTGCCTGGTCGTTTTCAAGATATTCATCTAAATCTCGCCTTAAACGTTTAGGACAATAAAGATTTTTATGCTTGTTTTCAAGACCTGTTAGTATAATACCATCTTAATCAATTAATACAATTAAAATACAAATACGGAATTATCCGCACGTTTTTATTCAAATAATCGTAACTCAATAAAACTTAAATATCTATTTACTACCGATCAAACGTTTGAATGCGTTTGTAAATTTAACAACCCACAATTTATTTCACATTGAAAAAAAAAAACTATAAATTTGCGGTCAATAATATATAGAGAAACGATTCAAAAAGAAGAGGAGCCAAAACTTGTAAATCGTTATTAGACATTCCCGTTATGTCACAGTCCCGAGTTCCCTCAAAATACTAAATTTCCCTTTGATTTCACCTGAATCACGCGGCCGAACTACTTCTTCGAAGGAATGACGAAATTTTCGAATTCCGAAGGTTTCGCCGGAAAATAATAGAAAAGACTAATTGTGGGACTGCGCAAATAACATTAGCCGTCGAACGGTCCCGACAACACCGCGGGACAACCTCGAAACAGGAGTTTATATACACGGAAGAGAACCGGCGCTAGTCCTCGCATTTGTTACGGAGGGCAGCCATTGTGCGCGACACACCGCCGAGAGGACAGGCAGGCACACAGCGCCGCTGCCTCAAGTAGGCTGGGCAAGTACAGCTAATCCCCGGTGAGGAGCGTGCGTAGATCGCTGACCGATAGGCCGGTCCGCGTAATAGGCCGAGGAGGGCTCGGCGCGAGGATCCGACGGGAGGCTGCTATACTTGCCGTCCCGGAGCGACGGCGGCGCGTGCGGACAGGAGGAACGGCTACTTGCGAGGCGACGACGATCGCCCCCCGGCCGGGGCCGATTATCGAAAAGCAGCGAGGAAGCTCCCTGGTCACGGAACCGCTCCCCGGGGGGGTCGTGTTGGCGTGTATTTTTGAAAGCGATCAGTCCAGTCCTCGCGCAGGTTGCACTCTTCTCTCCCTCTTCGGCCTACCTGACCTCTCCGTGCGCCGCCGCCACCGTCGAGAAACAGTTAAACTCTCGCAGCGGCGGTAGCAAACACCATCAGTGCTAAGCCACAAATCCCAGCTTAACCCGAGCTTATGAATTAAATTGCTCGAGAGAGAGAGAGAGAGAGAGCCGCAGCGCCGGCGATCCGTCCGGCGTTAAAGTGGCCTGCACGTGCGCAACGTTTTTTTTCGCGCGGCGGCGGCGGCGGCGGCCCTCCGTTTCCCGAATCGAAGCGATCCGCGACGAAATTACAGGAGCCGTATACGTTACGGAGCAGCTAAGTAAACAGGCGGGGCGCGGGGGGCATTGTTGCGCGGGGCCCGGGGCCCCGTCATTGTTCCGCCGATATTTAGCCGCGCGTCTCCGAGAAGTTCGTCTCGTCGACAATCTCGGTCGCTCGGTTTTCCAGCGACTCGGAAAAGTTGCCGGCGGCGGCGGCGACCGAGAGGATTTTCAGGGAAGAGAAAGGGCC
This sequence comes from Ormyrus pomaceus, assembly GCA_900474385.1. Taxonomy (NCBI): domain Eukaryota; kingdom Metazoa; phylum Arthropoda; class Insecta; order Hymenoptera; family Ormyridae; genus Ormyrus; species Ormyrus pomaceus. The sequence goes on from UCOM01000284.1 coordinate 83,446, forward strand.
CGTGGAGGGGGGGGGGGATTAGGTCGGGGGCGCGATCGGGGCCAGCGATCTTTCGGGGCGCGACGCCGCTGCCTGCAGCAGCGGCAGCAGCAGCCTGCGACGCCTGCGGTGTCTGTCTGCGTTGACGCGCTTGGCCGAGCCTTTTCACAGCTCCTCTCCCCGCGGCTGATGCTGTCGTCCGCGCGTCCGCGCTCGCTTTTGTGACACGGCTCGGGCAGAGAGCGAGAGAGAGAGAGAGAGAGAGAGCGAGAGAGAAAGAGAGAGATGCCCGAGCGGCGATACCGAGAGCTTTTAGGGCCGCCAGCTCTGACGCCTCGTCGCTCCCGCTCACGGCCGAGACTAATTTCGAGGCTAGTACCTCCTGATTAGCGCTCTCTTCTGCGGTTATCGCCCCCGGGGCCCTGCCGGGGGGGAGGAGGAGGAGGAGGACGACGCTCGATTTCATCGACGCTATGCGACTGCGGAGAGAGGAGAGAGATGACACATGGCCCGAGTCGTTTGGCCGGTTCCGAGTGAGCGCGAACCGAGCACAGTAGCGGCAAACAGCCATAAATATAAAATATGTCCCTCCTTTCAGGCCCCGAGCCTGCCGCCTTATAGCCGCGTTATAGCTGCCTTATAGCCACCGCCGCGGCAGCGGCCGCAGCAGCCCGAGAAAAATAGAAAGAGAGAGAGAGAGAGAGAGAGAGAGACCGAGAGAGGGAGAGAGAGAGGAGATGCCTTTAGAGCTCGCCGAGAAATATAACCGAGAGAGCTCGAGCGAGAGAGAGAAGCAGCAGCTCAACACCTTTGTGCTCGCTCGCTCGGTCGGGCGCGCGCGCGCTCGCGACACATTCCTCCGCGCTGGAGAGCTGGAGAGCTCCGGCTCTCGAATATAGTTATGCCTCTCGATCGGCCAATTTCTGTAAATAAAAATAAGGACGCGCCGAGCGAGAGAGAGAGACGGCGAGTGCATGAGAAGGCAGTTGGAGAACCCGTTTGGGCCTTTTGCTTATTATGCCCTCGCTCCCGGGTTATATTCGGACTCGGAATTGGAACGATCGGCTCGTCGTGAGAGAGAAAGAGAGAGAGCGGCGAAAAGGGCCGCCTTCAGGAATGCTTCTCGGGGCGCGCGCCGGCGCAGCCCCCTTTGCACACAGACAGCCCCGCGCTAATTGAGCCGGGCGCCCCGCGGAGCGTCACCGCCTGTTTTCCCGCGGAACAATGACAACCGATGATCGGCCGGCCCGGGGGGTCGGTACCGTTTTTCCGCCTTTGACGAAGCCCCCGAAGGTCCTCCGTGGAGGAAACTCACCTCCTGCGCTGCGCTGCTGCTCCTCTCCGCTGCTCCGGGACCGGGCTCACTCGCGACACCGTGCTATCGGCGACTGGCCCCGCCGCCGCTTACAGAAGCCGCTGCCTGCTGCTGGGATCCGCTGTCGCTGTCGCCGCCGCCGCTGCCGCTGCTGCTGCTGCTGCTGCTTCTTGGTACCGCCGTGGCGAGCGCTCGAGCTCCCGACGCACACACTGCCGGCTCGCTCGCGATCGAAGCCCAGGCGCAGCCTCCGCGGCGTGCGCCGCCGGAGCGGGGAGCGCGAGCTGGACCCGAGAGATGGCCGCCGGGACTCGCGCCCATTGGCCGACGGCCCTCGCGCCGGGCGGGACCGCCCGCTGGCGCCGCCCCCTCCCCCCGTCGGATAGCGCGGCCCGCGGAGGGAAGATAGCGAGAGACAGAGAGAGAGAGAGAGAGAGAGCGGCCGCGGGCCATTAGCATTTTTTTCGGAGAGCGCGCGAGCCGGCCGACGGATTATAGACGAGGCAAAGGGGGATGCACGGCTCTCTCGCTCCAAACTGTCACTCGACACCCGAATCCGTCGGAAAGCTGTCGGGCCCCCGTCAAGCGCCCGAGCAACAGGCACGCACGCCCGACAGGATCGTAGGTGGCCGAGCGCATTTGACACCTACGGGGAAGCTGGCCTTTTCCGTATAGCAGCTCCTTAGGCCTCGATTAGGGCGGCCCCGATAGCCCGGGCCAATCATCCCGTTAAAAGTCTACGATAGAGCGGCCGCGTGTTAGCTTCCTTGGACATACAAATAACTGCTAAGCGGATTAGCTGGAATATGCAAACAAGCGGTCGTCGCCAGATGATGCGCGGAGCCGATAAGGGCGCCTGAATCGAAAAATCGACCATTATCGCCGGTGCAACGAGGAGATGGGGAAATGATTGCGGGAGAAAAAAGGGGAATAAACGACGGTTTCACTTAATAATATAATCTCTCGCAGAATTTATTCCTCAAGACAACTCGTACAAGAGCCACTCCGTCAGCTGTCTTAGATTCGTTTCGTGCTCGTCCTCGGAACTGTTGAAAATCTTTTTCAGCAAGTCCTTCTTATCCTTGTCCAGCGACTCTTCGGGATTTAACGGAGTCACCAGCATGCTCGGAAGACTGACGTCGTAATAGAGGAAAATCTGCGGGCAGGCAAAAATTCAAATCAGCACATATCGGAGACACCTCGGCGAGGCGATGGAAAAAGGAGCGCCGCGTACATACCTTATTGAAAAAGTTATTGTACACAAGGCAGGGACTGGTCGTCTGCGGAAATACACTGTACATGCCGGCGCAAAAAGCTCGCACCGGCTCCTCGAATTGAAACCTAACGCTGTTCCTCTGCTGATCGAGAATGTAAGTTTGCCCGTCCCAGGTACACGCAATTATCTCGTCCGCACCGTCTCCGGTAACGTCGAGAGGGCATATAGCTGAAATGTGGTGATCCACTTGCATGGACCTGCAATCAAACGATGACTTTGCTCAATATTACGCTTCTGGTTGTAATAAAAAAAAAAACGTGAAACAGATACTGTCTTTATTGACAGACCTAACTTGGGCCAGCTTTAAGCCATAAATCCCCTAATAATCGTAATGAAAAACATGTCTCTTTACAAAGTAAGAATCGGATAGATAATTATGTCACCAAAACATGATTGAAATCTTAAGTTTTGCTTAAATGGCTAGATAAACCCAGTAAGACGAAAGATTTACTGCGGAACGTGACCTCTTCAATTGTTTGAGCTCGAGTTGTACACTTGTCAACCGCAGGGAGTCGTTTTCCGAATGAAACGCTCTGCTGGAGATCTGCGGGAGGGAGCCTTCAATCACAACACTAAATTTTGCACTCGAAAATCTATACCTGAAATGCAGCTGTTCCAAAGAAAGAAGCCCGCAGCCCTTTATTATTTGTTTCTAAAGCAGCAGCGCTGAGACGTACAAATTTCTTCTATAAACAATTTTAAATTCTAGTTCGGTTTTAGAAAAATGTTTTAATCTTAGAAAAAACAATGCCTCGAAATTTTCAAGCTTGTTTCTTCAAATCCGACAAATTTTTATTTTTCAACTTAGCTAGAGCTATCCGTTTCAAAATTCAAATATTTTCCATAACCATTTATATCCTATTTTGATTATTTATTAAATCAAACAAATTTAAGTTAAAACAAACGTGATTTTAATATTTACAATTTTTCACACCTCTATGTAATGTTTTCTAGAGTAAGCATCCTTATTTTTATCTTATCTGTATAAGATTCATTTACTTAAAGTTAATAGTAATAATTAATTCGATGTTAACAAATTATTTTATTTTTATTAATTTCAATTAAAAAAGTTGTTTGTACAATTAAACATCTTTATAATTAATTAATTGTTGAATTTATTTTTTTAAATTGAATTTATTTTTTTTACCGATAAGGTAGAGAACGTTAACAAGGCTTTTCATTATCCTCATAGCTCAAATCATAAGATGATGGTTCAGATTTTTATTTACTCTTCGGCAGGTAAAATTTTTGGCGGGAAAATTTAATTTTATAATTAATTCTGTCCTATTTTCGAAAATGTAAGTTTATTTATTTTATTTAATTTCTTTTGGATTATGTTAAAAATTTAAGCATTACATTTTTAACAGTTATTTTTGGTAATCTAGAAAAAATAATTTAAATTGAGAAGTATTGATGAAGAGTAGAAAAAACTACAAAACAAATTAATTTTATAAGCAAAACTTAAGAATTCATCTCAAATTTTCATTAGATATCAGGCCTTTTCTAATGTCATCCTTTTTACCAAAAGTGATAATGTCCATTTGCGTTAAAAGTACGAAATTAAATAAAAATTAATTTACCATAGTATGATTTCGTCTTTTACTAGCATTATAGTACCATCTAGAGTAGCTAAAGCATAACATTTCGAATTGGATCGAATTTTGCTTTCTTCCTTGTTGTTAGACTCTAAATTAATAAATTGTTTCCAATCTTCTGCTTTTACATCACTACCTTCGTGAATATCATTTGCATTTGTATTTTTAAAGAAATTTTGACTTTTTGGACTTTTTAGTTCTCCAAGAATAATTTGTCCACCAATGGCATTACCATCTACTGAATCTTCTTCTACTGGGCTATTTTTATTTATTTTATCCTGTACTTCAGATTCTTTCTGAGAATCCTCGCTTAAAAACGTTGATGTATATACATTATCATTTACAGCTACAAACTTTATGTTTTCAACTGATGCATTTGTTGCTTTTGGTTTTAAATTTCCTAAAATTTCAGTTGAAATGTTTGGATTTCTCATTCTTGAGATACCTAATGTTTGGTAGTCAACGCAACTAGCTGCTGCTTCACTGATTGAATCATAACAATCATCATCCAATTGACCATCATCTGCATTGCATTTTATTCTCATAAAAGTTCCACCAGGTTGAGCAACTAATAATGTTGGAGTTCCATCCGAGTCATCCTGTAAAGTTACTGTTCCAATTTGATCGGCACATTCCCATTTATTCAATCCAACTAACTTTCCTGTACCTAAATCTGCATCACTAGACCATCTGTAAGATCTGACTACGCGATCAGTTAATCCAATTATCATTTCATTAGCACCATCCTTATCTACATCTGCCACCAATACTACTTTTGTATTAGTGGGTATTCTCTGTACATGTACACATTCCATTTTTCCAACTGCATCATCAGACCGAATTGGATTTGTTTTTGGATCGAGCACAGTATGCTCTATTACATTAATGACATTTGCAGTTGTTCCTGTTGCAATTAATACTGTAAATTACCTCTTAAAGTTCATTTTTATTTATTAAAAATTTAATTCACAATTAACTTAAGACATACCTGTCCTAAGTTTTGAAGCAAGTTGCTCATTAAAATCATTAGTGCCAGTATTTTCACAACTTAAGGTATTTACATTTGGACGTACTGATCTAGGGCTATAATAAATATGTACCCAACCGTCTCCAGAAATCACAATTAAAGCATTTCGACCATAATTGAATACATCACCAATTGCAACACATGTCACCATACCAAGACCTGTAATTTTTTGCCAAAGTTCTAATCCCTAAAACAAACAAATTTTTTTTTTATTAACTTTCAATAATAATTTTCTACTCATTCAAACAAATCAATTTTCATACTTTAAAAATATACAATTCTCCTTCTGCAGTTCCAATGACTAATTCGTTATCTCCATCATTATCTACATCACCAATTGTTAAACCATGCCTAAACAATGTTCCTGGTAGGTCCCACTGAAGACGTTTAACAAAACAAACTGCTCTCATTTTTAAAATTTACAATAAAATAAAATTTAAGCTGCTATTGGATTAGAATGCTTTATAGGTGTTCGAGTATTTGGAACAGAATCATCCAAGTTTTGCCATCGATTTGGAGGCCAGACAATACAAGTTGCTTTTGCTGATATGCAATCGATTGGGATAGGTCCAAAAGTATTTGAGTCCATAGAATGTCCAGTATGGTCTCCTTCAACCCAACATTGTTTTTCTGGTACCTTGAAAATAAAAAACGAATAAATGTAATATTAAATCATAACAGAAAAAAAATTATAAATTGTCGTTTTATTAATTAAATAAATAAATAACCTGTAGAAGATTAATTTTATATCCAAGAGTAAGTATCACATCGCCAGACAAGCCTATGACCCTCTTGATAAGTTTTTGATTAGGATACTTTGGTGATTTGAAAGTTACAATATCTCCTCTTTTAATATTATTATTTCTTATGGCCCAACGACTTAAGAAAACATAATCTTCCTGCGCTCTATCTGGATTTAATGCTGGTTGCATTGAAACACCTTCTACTCGGGCAATATAACCAACTTGATTAAAAAAAAAGAATCCAACTGGAACACCTATTAAAATACTACGGAAAGCAGACGAGATTCCCATTAAATTGAAACACTTGGCAAATGTTGATGTTTTAACTCTTGAAATATCCAGAAAATTTCAAAATAATAATATAACCTAATAATTTCGAATACCAGCAATTTTTCATGGAGCTCCCCTGGCGACACGGCGCGGGAGGCAAATGAAACGTTCACCAAAATTGATAGTTTATAGTTATATCTTATAACTTATACCTATATAAAAATGTAGATATTTATAGATTCCTACTATACTATAAGTCAGCAATAATTTCTTCCATCTTTCTTTATCTTACTGAAGGAAACATTTCCTCTCTCTTGATTACCATAAAGTACTACTAACAATAATGGAATCAACATCTTTTGTATTATATTATGATACTGCGGTGTAATACTATATTAATTATAAATTTTTATAATTATATAATTTATTCTAATTGTTAGAGATTAAACAAAATTAATATGCTAGTTCCTGCTAATAAATTTAATTATAATTTATCGACTATACATATAGATAGATCTTTTCAACACAATTATTATGACTGTAATTATCAATCATCAAATTACAATGATAAGATAGCAGAGGTCAGCAATATGATTCTTTTCAATCATTTCAACCTTGTACTGACAGTCATATAAAAAATAATCATGTAATTGTTAGAATTTTTTTGTTGAGAAAACTAATAAAATATAATATAACCATTTGGATTATACAACAAAATATTTTCTCAAATTTTGAAATTAATTTTATTAAAATATATATATATATATATACATATGTACACATGTGCAAAAGCTAAAAATTTATCATATTTGCACATATTATTCACAATGGAAAATTTATGCACTTTGTAACACATGAGATGTTGGATTTTGTGAATTTATCATTACTGAACCACTTTGTTGCCAACCTTCTATTGCTTTATTAACAATAACTTCTGAAGTTTCTTCAGTTATCTGAAATAATAATCAAACTTGAATAATCTTGTATTTATAATTGAAATTTAATTAAGATATATTAATAAAAATGAAATTTTAAAGATCTTACATTATTGATAACATCTAAAACTTTATCCAAAGTATCACATCTGAGGATACACCGTCTTATTGTAGTTAACATTACAATCACAACAAATATTAGAATTCTATAAGCACCAACTGCTATTTTGTCCCATACTCTAAAATTAACATTAAATGACATTAATTTATCTTTAAAAATGCTAACTAATGAATCAAATACATACTTAGTTATTGAGCCATTGCTTATAGTCCCAGCAAAGCATGAATGAAACCATGCTTCAAATGGTAAAGTCTGCAGCGATTCTATATTAGTAAGGTGTGTATACAACTCTTTATCTTCTCTTTCCAACATTAAACAAGTGCATTCTTGTAATCTTCCTACTTCATTAGTAAATTTTTGTATTTGGTTAAGAAAACCACTTAAAATCCAATATGCATCAACAAATTTATCTTCCTCTTGAGTGTCATGATCAGCACTATTGATATTCCAAAGGCTTTCAGCCATTTTATTCATCGATCTAAAAAATGGAAATTGATTGAGAATTCCTTGTTTGTGCATTTATTTGTTTCTATTCTTAAAAAAGCTTTACCTTAATAATGGAGTTTCTAATTGTGAACTTATATCAATTTTAACTTTTCTGGTTCTCAAAAGCCACATTAATAAAAACATTTGATGAGGTTTTGTTGTATCATCAACTATTTTTGTTATTAGCAGTGCTCTTCTTAAATCTTTAAATTCAGCTGCACGTTGTGCCATTACAAGATTATGACTTTCCTCAAAAACAGGAATAATTCCAAATAATATTTTCCATAATAAATTTCTATAAATTGATGGTACAGTAAATCTCAAACAAAATTGTTTGAGTTTTGCTTTATCCAGAGGTCGATCTCGTAAAAGCATCTCCAAGGATTTCTTTTCTTCAACACTTCGAAATCCTACCTAAAAAACAAAAAATTGTAGTATCATATAATAGTATTATGTAAAATAAGTAAAAAGTAAGTTTTTTATGAATACCTTTTCATAATAAGATGATCGAAAATTTCTTTCATCAATCATTTTCGTACAATCGTTCTTGACTTCTCTACTTGGAGGTTATGCCTCGTATAAATTTACAGAAATGAGTAATGTAATTTAATGAATATATATTTCAAATGTCTTTCCAGACTGAAAACAAAAACAAAAAGATACTTAAGAACTTTAATTTAAATATAACTGCTCCTTGCATAATTGCTACATGGAAATACTTTAACCTGTGTGTATAGAAATTTTTCAGCTTTGCAATTTTAAATTTTCGCGGTTTATAATCTATCCTTCCTTCCTTAAAAAATTGATGGGCTGGAAAGTGAAGTCAGTTTATTCTTGATGTGATTGGCTGATCAGTTTATTCGTGATCTGATTGGCGGAAAAATAGTAATAATGAAAGCAGGATGAAAAATGAAAAAGAGAAACATAAATAAAAAAAAAACAATAATCAGAATAACTGAATATAACAATAGAAAATCTACAAATTTATCTGAATATTTTTGTAAACTTTATTTTGTTTATATCAATTTAAAATTTAATATTTTTAAAACTTAAAAAAAATAAAACTTGCAAAACCTTTGCTGCCACAGTTGTGCGACAGAAGTCTCTAGCTGTAATAAGTACCAAACGTATGAGTTGAACAGCTATTCAAGATTTAAGAAAATAAATTAGTATAAAAGTTAAAAATATTCAAAATAAAGATCTTAACTAAAATAATAAGACAGAAGAATATAAAGGGAAGAAAGCCACCAGAATCCAGACCTGTGTTCCTGTGTATGCGTATAGGACCGTGGTTGAACTCTACTTCAGTGAGATTCGAGAAGGCACGCTGTCATTCGCTCTTGATGATCGCCCGACGCGTGGGAAGCTTAATGAGAAGTGAGAACGCATAAGAGAGACATTTTGAAGACTCAGATTATCCTAGATTTAGAATACCATACTTTGTAGATCGACATACCGAAGGTTCAATAAAAGAAAGTGAAATTCATCATTTGGAGTCTTGGAGTAGAACACAAACGCAACTAACTTCAGTGCAATTTGACCAAAACGTATAGAAATTAATTTTTATAAGGTTATAAATAAATAAGGTAATATATAAATATACTTTACACTTAGAAAAATTATAATTATTATCAATAATTAGAAGAATACACTATTTTCTAATTTTTGATACAAAAGGTATACATCCTTTTTATGCTTTTTGTACCAATTCTAGCCTACTTCTTGACACAAATGATGGATTAGAAAACTTATTGACACTTATTTTAATTTTATTATTTCATACTTTTTCAGGTTGATTCATTAATAAACTTCCAAAAATGATGGACTATTTTGTTGCTAACAGCTCATTGGCACCAGCACCAATGGGAATTCAAAGTACAGCTGGAGCAGTTCCTGTTAAAAATGATAAAGGTATTTAATTTACGTTCCATCTATTGAAATTATCAACTATTGTTTTATTTCTTGACCCAAGAAAAAATTAAATGATAATAATATGAATGGAATTTCTTTAGGGGAGGTGTCTATGAAAAAAGTAAAGGTACATAGATATGTATCAGGTAAAAGACCAGACTATGCACCTACTGCTAGTTCTGATGAAGAATCAGAAGATGAAGATTTTCTTGAAAAACGGGGTCGTACTTATGATGATGCAGAGGGTGCTCCAGAACTTCCAGAAACGGAAGAACAAATTAGTACTAGAGAAGAAGATGATCCAAGGCTAAGGCGACTTACCAGAATTCAAAAAGACGTGGATGATGAGCATGAGCACACTGAAAGAAGAAGACATATTCAAGAACCAGAAGTGCTAGCAGAAGAAGTCAGTTACAGTGAAGAACCTAGTAAAAGAATTCAACTAGATAATTCCGAATCTTCTGAGGACGAAGAGCTATCTGATGAAGAAATTGAGAGAAGAAGAGAAAGACTAAAACAAAAGATTCTAGCAGAAGCAGAAGAAGAAATAATTGAAGAAGAGGAGGAGGAAAACTCTGTAGAAGGTTCAGAGTCTTCTTCAGAATATGAAGAATATACAGACTCTGAAGAAGAAACTGGACCCCGTTTAAAACCAGTCTTTGTACGAAAGAAGGATAGAATTACAGTTATGGAAAAAGAAAAGGAAGCCCAGAAACAGAAGCAAGCAGAAATAGAGGCAAAAAAACTTGTTGAAGAACGAAAAAAACAAACTCTTAGGGTAATTATTAAAATTTCAATTAATATTAATAGAAAAAATATCTACTTAAATATTTGATTAAATTTTAGATGGTGGAAGAATCTATAAGAAAAGAAAGTCAAGTAAAAATTAGCATGTTTGAAAATCAAGAGAACATTGTCAATACCGACGATGAAAATGATGAATTACAATATGAATTATGGAAACTACGCGAACTTAAGAGGAACAAAAGAGATCGTGAAGAAAGAGAAACGTAAGTATTATAAAACTTATTCTTCTTTATGTTTCATAATCTATCAACTTCTTTTTCTATTTAGAAAAAATTTTGCTTATTTCATGAATTTAATTTTTTTTAGAATTGAAAGAGAACGTCTGGAAATTGAAAGATTACGCAATATGACGGAGGAAGAGCGAAGGCAAGAAGCTCGAGTGAATCCTAAAACAGTTACAAATAAAGCTGCCAAAGGCAAATATAAATTTTTGCAAAAATATTACCATCGCGGTGCATTTTATTTGGACAAAGATGATTCGATATTCAAACGAGATTTCTCTGGTGCAACTCTCGAAGATCACTTTAATAAAACTGTTCTACCCAAAGTGATGCAAGTGAAGAACTTTGGGCGCAGTGGAAGAACAAAATATACTCATTTAGTAGATCAAGATACAACTCAATTTGACTCACCTTGGATTTCAGAAACTGCGCAAAATTTGAAATTCCATAATAACCAAGCAGCTGGCGTAAAACCAGTTTTCGAGCGCCCTTCATTGAAAAAAAGAAAATCGGATAATTAATTATAAGAGCTTATTTATTATTTACTTAACTCATTATTTTAGTTTGCATATAAGTAAAAAATATTGTAAATATTGTAAATTATTAATTTACTACTCTTTTGGTAGTTATTTATAATGTATTTAATGTTATGTAAGTTAGGTTTTTATACATAAACAGAAAATACATAAACCACATTTTTTTCATTCATTCCTGCCTCATTCCTATTATAATTCAAACGTATAGTATGGTTTTTAACTCTGATATTGTAGCTCTAATTTCAATAAGCTCGATGCTACTGCGACAGTTTCCGGTTCATGTTTACTATAAGACTTTTTTCGTTCTCGTTTAAAGTTTTCGTCTTTTTAACACATTTAAATATAATATTAAACAGCAACAATACTGGTAAATACTTCCTTCAATTTTTACGACTTTAAAAAGGGACAATATCTTCGTCTCTCATAGGTAAAAAGAGCATGTAGTCGGAGTTAGGGTAAGATGGTGGCTGTGAAGATATGGTAAAGGAGAAAAACGCATTGAGTAGAATGTGCGTGCATAAAATAGAACGTTAAAAACTAACAAATTTTTTCAACGTTTAATTTATTTTTGAGAATAAAATTTTGAAATATTAAATTTAAGAGTGTTATGGAAATTTTAATAATCTATTACATTGCATAAATAAATATACATGATTTTAATCTGATTTTAATTCTTCTGAAGAAAGCATTGTAAAAATAAACATCAGTAAAATAGTATTTTTCTGAAATAAATATATGAAATACCTGAAATAAATATATTCTGTTTTATATTAAAATTTCAATTTAAACGCTAATATTTAAAATATAAATAATTAAATATATCATTCTCACCCTAAAACTTGTAAAAATGTTAAGTGTTGTTTATTATGGAAAGAAATAATTACGATTTTTAAAATGTATCTTTTTGAACTATACACTTTTGTTCGAAATTATCTTTTACATTAAGTATTTGTATTCTACGTATAATGAATAATAAATTTAGTAATTGACAAATAAAAATTATGTTTTCTAAATCGGACAATAAGTACGAGCAAATATGAGCTGAAAAAATGAAGTTTTATAGCTAATACTATTCGATGAAATTGTGAGGCACCCACAAGTGATATATAACGTAGAAAAATACATATTTGTTTCAGTCAATATTATGCATTTCCGTATTGAAGTAGATATTTTTAAAAGTAAGTCTGCATGACAAAAAGCAAGCAAGCAATTTTTGTTTTTTTTTTTGCTTCCTCCTAGAGGAAGCATTGTGATAGTAATTTTTGGAGTTGTTCGAAAAAACGGTTATAACTGTATTTTA
>UCOM01000285.1:0-96230 GCA_900474385.1 Ormyrus pomaceus
CCCCCAGGCCGGCCGCCCCCCTCACCCCCCCTCCTCTTTCATTCTCTACTTGCTTTTACTGCCCTCGGGTTCTTACTTACGTAATTTTCGTAATTTTATCGCGGGATTTTTGTTTTATTTCGGCTTCGGCGCTCTCTTTTTTCTTCGCTCACTTTCGTTCTGCGTTTTAATTGTTTTGCTTCTGCTCTTTTTCGGACTCGACTGCTTTTAGCGCTGCTTATCGTAATTGTAGTTTTTTTTTTATCAGCGGTACACTTTCATTGAGTTGTTTATTCAAAATATTTATGTATTCTAGTACGTTATTTGTCAAGTTATTTTATGCCGAAACCTATTATAATGAAGTTTGAATTTTTAGTGAGTTTTTAATTCCTTGTATACTTATAACATTCAAAAAGAATTAAAAGCAGCAATAAGAACAGTACAGTATATTATACAAACCTAAAACTATCAAATTGAAATAACAAACTTTGTCGATACGTCGAATAAATAAATATAGCTAATAAGATTAATTTTAATGGTCAAATTTCAACTGTTTATCAATTCGCAACAGTTAAAAATTTCAATAACACAAATATTTCAAGAAAATTCACAGCTTGAACCTAAATTTAACGCAGCCCAGTAAGCGGAGCCGCAAGCAAATCCTCAACGCCAAAAACATCCTTCCCGAAGTTCGGGGGCTTAAAAGCCAAAAAGTAACTCTTTCAGCGGAAGCATCCCACCAATCACATTGACAATACACCACGAACATCCCCACTCGGAGAAGCAGCTAGCGGGCGATGCAGGCGACTCTCTCGATGTTTGTTCCTTGCCGGGGTAAGAGCGGCCGGGAGGAGACGGGAGAGAGGGGGGTCGCTCCCGGGTAGTTACTCGCTCTTCTCTCCCTCCCGGCGTCGCGACGTCGTCGGACGTGCCAGGAGCAATTATAATTGCCGGCTCCTTTCGCAATTATAAGTTTGCGCGCCGCCCCGTCTTCCTCCCTCTCTCTCTCGCTCTCTGTATATGTGGAAACGTTAATTGGGGTGACCTGCTCAGAAACTAGTTACCGCGCGGCCGGAGCTACTGATATTCTCCACGTGCTGTCGCGCCTGCTGCTTGCTTCGCTTTCGCGCCGACATTCGCGCGACGCCAGTGGATGTATAGCTCTTCGTCTTTGATGCATACGCGTCTGATTTAGGCGACGGGGGTTGACGCTGCATTTTTCTTGACGGGCGTTTCTTTCATTTGTTTTTTTAACGTAAATAAAAATGTAAAGCTTTTTTTTAATTCTGACGGTGTTATTTAAAACTTGCAAGTGAAAGATTCGCAAGGTTGGGAGGAACGCGACAAATTGGACCACGTCGCGAAATTACGGTGGGATTTGATTTCATTTAATTAAGATGGACGAATTTTTGCACTTATTTAATCATTAATTTCACAGGCCAATTGGGGCAAATATTTATAAAAAAAAGTGTCTGTTAATTACCAAAGTTACGAGGCAGAGTGACTTCTTTTTTTTAAAAGGGAATTTGAAAAATACGCGCAATAAAATTCGAATGAAAAAAGTTTTTAACTCCAAGTCGAGTCCAGAGAAAAATAAATCACAAATGGAATTTAAAGTTACGGAGTGCTCGCAAGTGTGAGTAAAAGGACTAAAAGCCAAGCGACGGTCGCGTGTGCCTATACATATGTATACGACCTCGACGGAGCGCCGCGCGGATAAAGAGAGTGGGGGTGGGGAGAGGGAAGACAGTCCTCCGAAGTGGATTTTATATGTATATACGTATTTCGAATGGTGCGTGCGGTTCTGGGCGAGAAAAGCTCTCCGAGTGCGTGCGAAGGATCCGACGAGGGTCTCGGTTAAAAGCGGCGGCTTGAGAGTGGAAAAGGAGCGGAAGACAAGCGCCGGGGATAAGGAGAATTCGAGAAAACAAATAATAAGCGAAACGAGCGTTACACAGGGAAGAAAGCGATATAAGATTGAGCCGAGTTACATTCGGAAAGAGAAAGTGGCGCAAGGAGTTGGAGAGCAGTGTTGTTGCAAAAGAATGCACGGCAAAAAGGAGAGAGAAACGAAAGTTGCATACACGGAAGGGAGGAGGTAAGTGCATGTGAAAGGCGGCGGGGTGTACAGATGGGAGGTCCTCTGAAGTCTAAGTAACATCCATTTCCACCTCCATTCCTTTGGCGGGGAGGGAACCCCTTTTACTTTGCTTTGCCCGGCTATAGTTTACTTACTACCTTTCGCCGGCCTTCCTCTCTTCTTCGCTCCTTCTTATTCGCTTCTCGCAAAGCCACTCTTCTTTCCACCGACTAGTCCCGCACACCTCCGAGCTGCCAGCGGCGCCCAGCCGGAGAGAGAGAGAAAGAGCTTTCAGCCTCTGTCTCGCGGCTTTTACCGCGATTGGAGGCATTTCTAAATTATACCGCCACCCGATTACCGACGCGAGATAAAAGACTTTCTTTCGCGCGGCCGCCGCTGTAACCTCGCGGATTTTCTTATTCCCGTGGCGTTCGGCCACTTCGAAGCGCTTCGCCCCATTTATTTTGCGTGATTTATGCCCGCTGGTATCGCGCCGCGCGTATATGTATAAAGCTGG
Organism: Ormyrus pomaceus; assembly: GCA_900474385.1. NCBI lineage: Eukaryota > Metazoa > Arthropoda > Insecta > Hymenoptera > Ormyridae > Ormyrus > Ormyrus pomaceus. The sequence continues at coordinate 2,577 of UCOM01000285.1, forward strand.
AAAATATATTGGTTTAAGGATGGATATCTTTATTTAATAGGAAATTAAGGTTATTCAATTGTGGGGAAACTCATCTCGGAAACAAGATTTATAGCGTTTTCTAATAGTCTACTGTAAACTGAGTAAATGTTAATAAATAATCATTTCTTATAGTTTTTATTTTTTGAAAGGCTGAAATAAGTATACACGCTGAAAAAATAAACGTGCATCTAATAAATTTAGCCGAAGAAGCCGATATTACCGAGAGCTTAATTTTGCGAACTTAGCTCAGCCTTCCTAAATTTGACTTTCGCAATTGGCCCACGTGATCGAATCACCCGCACCTAAATCGGAGCGCGAAATTCAACTTTGAGAAATCATCGCCCCTTTCGGCCCCGAAACTTTAACTAAGCGTTTGCACTTGGTACCCTCCTTCTACCCTCTCTCCCCGCCTCCCCACGTTCCTTTCTCCGAAAAGCTCAGCCAAGGCAATTAAAGTCATACACCGCGAGCTCTTTTATCTCTACTCGAGGCCTCTCCCGGCGGGCGCGCACACCGGCGCATGCATCGCCCCCCTCCCGGCCCCGTACGTGCGAGGGATCGGGCGCCAAGAACGGGGCAAAAGTCGCGCATGTACGTAGATATTTGCGCTCGGCGGGCGCAATCATCGCTAAGTCTTTTAATTTCCTATATTGGGGAGAGAGAAAGCAAGAGCGCGAGGCACACGAACGGAGAGCTCGCGCGCACGAGGGTTGCACAGGGTGATAATTGGCTGTCAGGGCTTCCCCAGTCCTGCACGTACGAACACATGCACAGAGAGAGAGAGAGAGAGAGAGAGAGAGAGAGAGAGACGGAGCCGCCGACCGACCAACAACCCCGAGAGAGATTGGTATCGCTTATAATTAACTTCTCCGTGCCACGAGAAGCCACCGTTTCCATCGGCGCGGCACGTGGAATATAACCCCCGAGAAGGGAGAGACGGAGATTGCGGCTGAGTCCCGGGAGTGGGGGAAGAACGGAGGAGCGGGGGGGACAAGGCGAAGGAAGGGAAAGGGGTGCTGCTCTCTCTCACAAAAGAGTAGGCACGGTTTAATAGAGAAACACGCGCCGCTCTCGGAGGGGGAGAGTAATTTATTTTTAAGAGATACTGATTCTTGTAAAATGCACTCGCGGGAATTCGAAAAAAGCCGATCGATCGCTTCGTTTTCCGCGAAGTTTCGTGGCCGGAGCTCGAATTCTCCGTACCCTCATTGCTTAATCTTTTAAGTGCTTTCGATTTTTTTGCGAGATAAAGAAATTTAATTTTTCGGCTCGTTCTCGCGAGATGCGCGAGGATTATTTACAAGGCTGGCCGATAAAGTATGTGAAGAGACGAGTTTTTGCGAGTTTTAACGACGTTCGACGCGATAAATAACGTCAATGGGACAGGAGTTAAAATCTAAATTCGGTAACAAATCTGAAATCTTTTTTTGGGTGCACAATAAAGTGAAGTTTAAATTGGCCAATTAACGTACTTCGAACGATTTCGGGCTCCCCTATCTCAACTTAGGCTCCCGCATTTCTTCCTGTCACTCTTGTGAGTTTGAGATTTATTCAATTTTTAATGAACCTAAAACAAACGTAAAAGACAAAGGTTATTTTATTATAGTATGCAAAACTTTTTGCGTCATTGTGTACTTCGATTATCGATTTCGATTTTTTGCAGGCGAAAAGTAAGCACACTGTAAAGTTCATCTTTTAAATTGCCTAAAAATCCCTTCAATTAATTTCTTACCGTTCGCAAACCCGAAAAATCCAGCTCTCAAATAATGCTTAAAACAAGTCGACATATCGACAGTACTAATACTCTTTTTCTCGTATTTCAACGAATTCTGTACCACGCCGTGCAACGAAACCGAAAAAAAAAACAAATAAATTCTATGCAAACTGCAAGGGTTAAAGGATTATAAAGTTCGACAAGCTTAAAAAAAAAAATCGACGCCGGCAAATAAATAAATAAATAAATAAATGAAAGCAAGGAAACCCGGGGCGCTGGATTTATCGACGCCCGAAGCCCCGGGGCGCCGCGCGAAAACATTTGTTCTGCTTACCCGAGGAATTAGCGGATTGCTCGAGCCAAGACTCTCGCAGTCGTAAAGTGATTGCGATTGACCGGCCGTTTTTTCTTTTTGTTCGGCCGAGCTTCTGAATAACTTATTTGCATGGAATTGGACGTTTTATTAGGTAAGTGCCTAACGCGATCAATGTGATTTACGGGGATGCTAAAAGAAATAGTGCCTGGAAATCAATAATTACATCTTTTTCTTTCTTTTCTTACACTTGGAATTAGTTAGTTAACCCCCTGTGTTAATATATGATATTTTAATCCAATTTATAATAAAAAATAAAATAACAATGAAAAAACAAAAAAAATATTACATGAAAATGGATAAACACAAAGAATCGCTCTAGATATTAAAATTAGCTTTTAATAAAAAGTGATTTATAGCTCGAGAACACACCTTCCCCAGATCCCGAAGCTTCAAAACAACAACGAGTCTCCGCGCCATTCGGTATAATACGCAAATCCATTGATTATGCAAAAGCAGGCATTGTCACGAGGCGATCCCCCGGGCTAAAAGACAAAGTCGATCATCCCCCTCATAAGCACCTATACCCTTCTCTCGCTCTCGCTGTACGAAGTGCGCAGCGCCCGGGAGAGAGATTCCCATGAAATCCGCTCGGTTTGCGCAACGGCTAATGACAGTCGAAATCCATTGATAACGATCGCGATTGTATCGCGGCCGGAGCGGTCGTCTAGTTTAGCGACCGCCGCCGGAGAGGAGAAAGGGAAAGTGTCGGGGAGAGCGAGGCGGGGACAGAGGCGATGGATGTAATGGATGCCTGCATATAAAGGATCGACGCGCGGAGCGCAGGGAGTCGAGGAGCCGGCGCTTGCGGCTTCGGCGGTGTCTAACTGCTTGGAAATTCTGCCGGGGACGAGGAAGCGCCGGAAATTTTCGAGTCATGTGGGAAATAAGCGTTTTCATCGCGAGATTCAATTGCGCCGCTGTTCGTGGATAATCTAACAAGTGGAAATTGCCCGCGGACTTTAATCTGCTTTTTTAAACCTTATTTAATAGTACCGTTAAACTTAAAGAGATAAACCCCGAAATTCACAAAAGAGTCTTATGCAGCGCAACAATGAAACGACAGAAGTCAGCTCAGCGTCGCAACGACCTACGTCCGTCCGATCTGGAGAGGGATAGCGGCGCGAAAGAAAGCCGAGCGTGGCGTACGTCGCGGATCGAACCGATCAATTACGGGCTTACGTCGGGCGACAATGAGGATTAGCATCGCCGCCGGCTGAGAAAAGCGCGCGGCGCGTTCGTCGCGCAGCCTGCCCTGTACTGGGCGTTCGCTCGCCACCCCGGACGATTTGTTGTTGTACGCTGGTATACCTCGTGTATAACCTTGTTTTCGCACGCATGCCTGGAATTTCTGTGATTCTGAGGCCCGTTTGTTGTAATTTTGAAAATAGGTAGAATTGGTTTTTCACGGGGGAAAGGTAGAATACACTGAGAAAAATATCATAGGAAAAATTACTATGTATTGTAGTAACCGAAGGACAGACTCAAATTATGGCTCATTTTTACCATAATAATAGGAAAAATTACTATGTAACATAGTAATTTTTAAAACAGTCATAATAATTTTTCTATTCAAAATATTAATTTTTTCTATTATTATGGTAAAAATTGGCCATAATTAAAGTCTGTCCTTCGGTTACCACAAAACATAGTAATTTTTCTTTTGATGTTTTTCTCAGTGTATTGTTTCTTAAAATGAAACAGGTCGAAATCCAGTGTTTTTATTCAACTTTTGTGAAAATAGTGCAATTTGAATTGATTGCATTTATTTGTCAGTCATGCAATGATGAGGCAGTTTTTGCTTCTTTAAACAAAAATAATTACGAAATACAAAAGCCTTATTCAATATTACGAAGAGGGATGATTGACGTAAAAATTTATTCGCCGTTTAATTAAACTTTAAAAAATGCATTATACTTTTATACCAGCACTCTAACGTTTTTTTAACGTACACATTTACTTCGCCAACTAATTGCTAAGAGCCATTAACTTTCTTTCGCAACCCTTCTCGAAAAAAGCGCGATAAAAATCTAATCCTTAAGTCCGCTTTCATCAATTCATTCGCTCGCTGCCAAAGCCGTGAAAAAAAAAATCGCGGCGCTTTCATCAATCACTCATTTTCCAGCTTGGCGAATTACCTCCTCTCGAACCTCCGGATCCTCCGCGCACTCGATACAATAATTTATCAAAGCCGTCAGTATTCGATACTACAATCCATACCCATCCAGAGCTCCTCGCCTCATTTACGGACTCGTCGCGGCGGCGGCGGCGGCGGCAGTGTCGAGCTGACTTTTAAACAACGACAAATCTAATCATTCCCGACGCTCGCGCTCTCGGAAATCCATCCCAATAATAGAACGCGTCGGGGCTTCGCGCGTTACGCGAATTAATCAGCGATAATGGAAATTCGAGACACTAAGAACGCCGAGCTCTCGCGTAACGTGCACACATATGCGCGCGGGACGGGAGTTACTGATTTATAAACGCGCGATGCAGCTGCAATTGCGTGTTTACGAGTGACGCAAAACCGTGTGTGCAGTCCCAGTTATTGGGCTTCCGTCAGTAATACAGTCGCGCGGGACGAGACAAGACGAAAGGCGAGAGGGGGGGTGGAAGAGGACAGGCAGAATGAATGAGAGAGATAATGAGAAAGACAAGGAGAGAGAGAGAGAGAGAGAGAGAGAGAGAGCTGAAGGGGAGTACAGTTACCAGGGCCTGGCTTGTTCGCTGGTTGGTCTGAGTTAATTATAACTGATGGTTATCAACCGGTTAACTCCGACACGCCATTACGTGCCTCGGCTGCCGCTCTGTCTGTTTCCCTCTCCCTCTCTCTCCTGCTGCATGTGGGCGAGAGCGGCGAAGGGAGATTTTCGCGTTGTACGTGCGAAAGAGCAAAGCCAAAGATCGGCGCGAGGGTGGGGGGTTGTAGCGATTGCTAGTAAAGGAAGGAGACGTGGAGAGCCTCGCGATGCCGCGGCAGAGATACAATGCGAGGGAGGAGATCGGTTGGACTATTGTCGCGCCCAAAACGTACGGCGACAATGCGAGAGTGCGGGAATTTTCGGCTGGCGGCGCAAAGTTCGATTCGGAGAATGGCTTCTGCACACCTTTGGACTGATGGCTCCATTTGAATTTAGCAATATTCAATAGCTGAATATGCGACATTAGATGGTACACCTGAATGTAGTAAAAGGAGGCAATTGAATTCTTCAAAAATTAAAATTTTCCAAATATTCAAAACGCAATTAAGAGAGCACACAAGAGATACATTTATTTTTGCAAAACTAAAAAGTATGCATTCGAAAACCATATTCATGATGCATTACACCGTATTCCACGGGACGTATAACAACACATTAAATTTGCGTGAAATCTATATACATAATAGAATATCAACAATTATTTTTTTATTTTTTTATTTTTTCAACTAATCGATTTTGCAGATTATACTTATCTAATCAACGCGTAAGGTTAAATCCTTCATATGATTATCCAAAATCAACTAATGCTTCAACGATTTTTCACCCTCCCGTGCTGCAAACGAAACAATTACATTATCAACCGTCAATCCCGAAGAGCGCATCGGTGAAGCATTAATTACAGCAAAGCCTCATCAAAATCAGACGCACAAAGGCTCGTCGGTGCAGCCCTCGACCGGCACCCTATATAATAGACGCGTGTCGGTCCGCGCTCTTTTTTCGCGCTCGGCAAACACAGCTCTCTCGGCGGCAGCCCTTATCTCGAGCGATTCCCTCCCCTTTCTTCCGGCGGCCGCAATCTTCGCCAATCATCTAAACGACGCGTGTAATGTATTCGCCGGTCTTGGAGCCGCGCGCATTTTCTATATGGCCGGCGCTGATAAGCCCTGTCGAATTTTCGTGGTGCCATTGTGCTTTCGGGGGCCGCCTCCGCGTAGTCGAAGCTATAGCTGAGCGAGCGAGGTCTGCTTGGAAGATGAATCATTTTTCGTCAAGGCTCTTTTAGGCCAGCGCGTTGTAAAATTGTGGAAGCATTGGGGAGTGAAAGTTTTCAAATTTTCAAATTCGGGCAATAAAAAGGCAGTTTAGAAATTCTCTGTTATTCCAGTTGGAAGCTTCGATTTAGAAATCATAAATTTTTCCGGCTTAGAATTTAAGTAATTAAATTCTAAGCCTCCGTAAAGTGTCCCGCTGTTGCCAAGGTCATTTTATAACCCTGATTTTATTGTAGAAAAAAATTACTCTAGCCCTTCAGGCTGCCGGCGATTTGCGGTCAAAAAGTGGATATTTTTTAGGGGGATTTAGCTACCATATGATGACTAGTGAGTGACGTACTCTCACGAATTTTTAGGCGGCCGCAACAGAGCCAGGCCGGCAAAGAACGGAACAGTGCCAGATAAATTTTTAAGTTTTTTTCAAACCCACCACAGGACATTTAAACGACCGGCCCCAAACGGGACTAAGCCGGCATCCTAGAGACTAAATAAGTTAACGCGGCTACGTTCTACCAATCATGACATTACATTCTTCTTAAAAATTAAAGCACAATTAATTATTGTTCAGAAAACGTGATATTTTCGAGATCTCAAGGTTCAATAATTTATTTCATCGTTGGTAAATCATGACCACGACCACCGCAACCGGGGAGATCGCACGTGGCTGCGTGAAACACGAGACGTGTAACGAGATTCAGTTCATTGTACTGTCATAAAATAGCGCGGCTCGTCACATGATACTTTTGAATCCAGGCCTCCTTGCTTCGCACTCTCCCGCGCCATTTTTTGACTGAAAGCCTGCCTCTGATTTTTACCGATAGCGATCTGCGCGCACAAAGAGAACACTTTTACGAGGCTCGTGCCTTTTTTTTTGTCCCCAAGCTGACTCCTGCAATTGGCTTGCAATTTAAGCTTGCCGCGCAAAGAAACTGAAGAAAAAAGCGCAAACGGCCTTTTCATTCTGGAAATGTATTGTCGGGGATCGAATTCCGGTGATGGAAAATCAATCTTTTAAATTTTTCTAAAAAGTACATTAATTTACTCATAAATTGTGTGGAAATACGGTACTTTGCGCATCGAAATTCATGCGGAAAATCAAACTCTGCGAACACTGTTTCAAAAAAATTTGCAGAGGTAATTCTCGCACTCATCTGTTTGAAGAGTGAAGGTGCTCAACCAGTCATCTTCTCAAAATTCAAGGGGAAATTATAAATGCACCCGAATTTTTTATTTCTTGAGATATCACGTAACACATAACTCCAACAAGTTTTTACTAGCATCAGTCTTTTAGATCTACACAAGCAAGCTACACGTACATTCTTCATTATAACTAATTTATTAAAATTTCAATATAAAAAAGCAGCGAAGTACTCGAACGAAATAACATAGAAAACCATCAAATCGTCGTAACCCCTGAAAAGGGCCATCACGCATTTCTCCCCCTCTTCCACCGAGTATCATTTGACTGATGCAGAATATCTTTCTCATGCGTGCGCGCGATCATCCTTTCACGTCTAATCCACACTCGTACGCCAACGGCACGCGCGCTGCGATTTTCGCGTCTTGACATTGACGGCGATCTTTTGTAGTCGGCGAGTGCCGTGAGAATCCATTGCAAATTGCGGGATGACTCGCGTCGCCCCGCGCGCGAGTGTACAACGGGGATTTATTGCGCTTGGAGCTTAGCAGATGCTCTTGTGATATTCACTTAATGGACGATGGTTTTGTCAAAGTGCACCCAGTGTATGGGTAATTTTGAATGTGATCGTCACTGAATTATTCTGAAATTAGTTTATGCAGTAATCATAAATATAATAAAGCTCTGGACATAATAAAAATGAACTCACAAAAAAACTAATAAGTTTTTACAACAAAAGAAATATTTTCTTTACAATTAGTTTTATAATTTTTCATTTAATCTATACTGTGAATATTCTTTTCATCAAAGTACCACCTTAAATGTCTTCCAAAATTCAGTGTCCTTAAATCTAATGAAACGGCTCGTTACAAGCTCAACAAAATTCTCGCGCATCGTAACGAGGCAAAACCTCCTTGAAGAAAAATGCGAAAGCCACGCGCGCAACTGCAGCGACGCGATTGCCGGGCCTGAATGGAAATCAAAAGCGAGCCCGGCGAATAAGAGAAAGGAGCTTAAAACCCTAAGACAGAGATAAAACGGGCTTGCAGCGTTACAAAACGGCTCGCGCCAGCGGCCAACAATAACGAGGCCGAGGAAGAAAAAGCCGAAGCGAGCGGGGGCGGTAGAGGGGCGCTTTTAAGTTGGCAACAATGTGGAGATTTATAAACCCCGCGGGTCATTGTTATCGGCGCCCGTGTGATTGAGGCCGCGCGCGGCGCCTTTTCGACACTGGCCGAATACCAAAAACCATTGGTTAGCCTCTGGCCGGTAGCCTCGCCCTCCCCTTCCCCCCCGCCCCCGGCATTGTGGCCACCTTTATCTTGGAAATTCGCGAGCTCTCCTTTCCCTCGGACGCTTGCTAAACGACTCGGCTCTCCTTCTCGCTCTGCCCCGGGTTCTCGGGGTCCGCTCGCTTTTCCTCGGTTTTATTGATGGACCGGCCGAGAGACGAGAGAAGTGGCCGGGCACCGAGAAAAGCCCCGATAAAGAGACCATTGTAAGTCGCGATTATTCGAATATATTCGCAGCTTTTTATAGGCGACTAAGAGGCGGAGAGTTTAAAGCGGCGGTTTTATAGACCTTTTGTAAAGCGCCAGTAGTGCGGACTTGTAGAAATGTTTTAAGCGAGTTGCAAAGGAAGGATGTTCTTATTCTTGCAAACTATTTCGTTTCTCTTAAAAACGAGAATATTAAAACTATAACTAATTAAAAAATTTTGAATCTTGTTTACACTAGAAATTGTTTTCTATAACGTAAAAAACGATGAAGAAAGATTCGTCCAATGATGTATGCCTCAAAGAAATGTTTTCAACCGAAATTAAATTTCCACCATTTATCTTTATCAGCTGAAGTATTAAAATACCGTGGCCCCGCGAAGCAGCCTCCATTATCAAAAACCTTAAAACTTCAATCTCCGAAAATCTCAGAACGACCCCCAAATGAATTTTAAGCCCCGGCGTTCCCGGACATCAATCCCCATTCTTTCCAGACAGTCGGCTCCATTCTTTCTCCGCTTGCATCCCCCCGCCTCGCTATGCAAGCGCCGTGACAGCCCTTAACAAGAAGAAAGAGTCAGAGAGAGAGAGAGAGAGGTCGGGCCGCGCTCGGCAAGGGCCACTTTAATGAATACGATTAAGGCGGCTCTAAGCGCGAAGAAAGGCCGCTAAAGGGCCGCGCAAAGGGGGGAGGCTTTCAGGCGGGCGAGGTAAGAGCCCGCGAGTAAATGCACGAGTCGCCGAGAGTGACGGATCACTCGCGCGAGTGGACCTTCATCCATTCATTTGTCGCGAGTGCTTAAGGGCCGCAAGCGCGCGCAGCCCTCTTTTCTCGAGACGCTGCTGTTTTTTTACGCCCCGAGCGCTTGACCCTTTGATTTATCGCTGTTTTGTTTGTTTTCGCGCGCTGACGAATAATGGAACTTTTCGGATCTTATTGTTGGGAGTCTTGACTGCTCGAGTGTGGGCATTTATAAAAGGGTGGTAGAATGCTTGGGGAATAGAGGGCCTGTAAAAAGTAAGAAGATCAATCGATGAAGGTGAAATACACACTAATGGTTGAAAAATATATTTCACTTGGATCGTTAGGAAAAAAGATTTTCAGATTTACTGATGTAAAAAGCTTCTTTAGTAATCTAAAATTTCCTTGAAACTGAACCTTGAAAAAAAAAATCAAAAATATGGAACTCGTATATCCACATAAACTACCCTTAAAAAGATGAATTTTTGCACGAAAAAAACCGCTTTTAAAGAGAAACAAAAAGCTTTTTTTTTAATTTACAGCCTACCCAAGTTTTCTGTTCGAGTCATATACGGCATTGTTGCATGAAAAAAGCAAAAAAAAAAAAAAAATGAGCCGTGAACGATCAATTTCAATTACAATTATTGCAATCTAATTTTATTGTGAGAAGTTACTTTTAAAACTTATATCAAGCCATTAACTTTGCCTTATTATCTTTTCAAATAATCGATTTAAAAAATAACATATAAATCAATTTTGGCTACTGAAAAATCGATGCTTAAATCCCTGCCTTGCCAGTCCGATTACGTCAATTTCACCGAGAAATCATCTACAAATAAAGATTAGTAAAGCAGTGTTATTCCTTTTATTCCGTTGTTAATTCTAAACAACACCACGTAAATTATCCTAATTTTCAACTAAAAAATCCAGAAAAATCTACATTATTAAAAAAGCTCTTAAAAAAGCAATCGCGCTTGAACCAAACGCGTAAAAAAGAGCATCAGCCGCGATGGCTCCGCAGCCACCTCGTCCGCGCGAAGAAGCGGCGACTGCAGCGGCAGACGCGGACTGCAAGGCGCGGGGACCCGTTACACAACTCGGTCTCGAGTGTTGCCTCGTTATAGGCAGGGAGAGACAGCGTCAGCCTTCGCCAGGCGCTGACGACCTCCGCGCGCAGACCGGAAGTCCTTGATGGCCGCGCGACGAGAGAGTCTGCGACGACCGGTGCGACGACGTCTGCCGACCCGCTTCAAGGTCACCCTCGGCTCTTCACCCCCTCGGCTCGATTGACAACCTGTTTCGGGCGGCGCGCGCCGCCGCGCGACTGCCGAGCCTTCTTTAGCCTGTCTGATTAGGTGAATTTTCTTTGAGGCTTCCTTGCTCGGCGTTTCAGCCCAGAAAAGGAGAGCTCGCCGCGGAAGGAGGATGGGTGGTGAAAAAAGAAATTGAGAACTGGAGGGGGATTAAGAGTTTTTATTTTTCATGTTTTTATGTGGCACGTTTTAGTTTTATTATTTGTAAAAGATGTTTACCCAAAGGAAAACCAGCGCATTTTTCTTATAAAATAAGAATTTTCTAAAATAACATTTATGTCGATTTAATGAATTTTATTAAACGTATCGGAATAGGTTTCAGTCGATAAGTTGTCGGTATCTATTCATAAAAGTGATTTTATTGCATTTCTAAGCACCGAAGAATCTCGTTCAATTATAACGGCCAAGATAAGAGAAAAACTCGAGCGGCATCTCTCAAAGTTCTGAGGCGCAAGTCGGCGCATATTTCCATGTTTTCTTCTCGATCGACGGCTGACAATTAAAACGTCGCTGGCAGTAAGTAAAAAGAAGCGCGAAACGGTAATAGCATTCAATATAACTGTAAAACACATTGACGAGATAAGAAATTTAACTTCTAGCATGAAATTTTTAACTATAACTCTTTTCTGTAAAATATGTAAATCAAGAATAATTCTTTTTTCATTTATTATTTTAAGAGACGTAAATAAGTACTTATAAAATATTTGTTAAATTATTTTTAGAACGTAAAATAAGAAATTATATACTGTAAAAAAATAAACTTTTATCATGTTCTTAAAACTATTGAGTTCCAGATTTTCAAAAAATGTAATTTTAATAGTTAAAAACCTTCCAACTAAATTCTAAATATAGCAAACGACTTTTTAACTATTATTGAATTAAACAAGCTTCTTAAATCAACCCACAATTCTCTCTAGAAAAAACAAATAATTTATAAATAAACTGAAACCATTGCACTCGCAGTAACCTCTCTTTGTTTCAATCAACAAACCTCCACCTGCAAAAAATCCCTGAAAAAGCGTCGAGCAAATTAATAATTCGAGCCAAACAAAATCAAACGGTATACCGGCGCGCTGCCTGTACAGAAAGTCGGCGCGAGAGAAGGGCGAGAAGAAAATTATAATAGACTATAGAACCAAATTTAAGACCTCTAACTTCATTACTTTATGAGATCTGACATATGGTGTTGTCTACGATGGAAGCCAATTTTTTAATTTCAACTTTTTTCTTTCAGATGAAAGAAATATGGACTTTATAAAGATGAAATCTTTTGTATTTTCTTATTAAATTAAATTATAATAAACTATGAAAACAAAATTCATTTTGCAAAATCTGAAATCTGTTTTCAAAGTCTTTCTCTCTTTTTGCTATGAGCATTCTAGCCCACGGACGTTCAGGCCCACCCGGGCTAGACCGCCTAGCTGCTAAAAATTGACAACATTAAATTGTAGCCCTGTGAGATTTTTAGGCCACAAATTTCTAGGCGAAGAATTTCTAGGCCAACACACATTGCTATGGGCCAAACGGCCTAGCCCAGGTGGGCCAGAATGCTCATAGCAAAAAGAGAGAAAGACTTTGAAAACAAATTTCAGATTTTGCAATGCTCATAGCTTATCTGCTGACCGCTATTTTAAATAATATAAAAGAATTCACAAGCGAGAACTAATGTTTATGCGCGAGTAAACATAATCAAGTGCAAGTGCAAGTACTTAACCGGGCGCAAGGAAATCTGCCGGTGATAAGTAAAAATAACCGAGCGCGAGGTAACATGACCGGTCAGGAGCTATTCCGCCAGGGGTTCTCGCGCGCCAGCGCACGAGCATATGAAAATCTCTAGCTTAATTAACTTTTAGTATTCCAAGCGCGAGGGCGCTACAGTCAACTACCCTCGCGCTCGCGCTACTGTGAATGCACTGTAACGAGCCGCCGGCGGCGGTGGCAGCGGGCGCGTATATGTGCGTCTCCGCTCGTCCCGCCAGTCTCTTTCTCGCCTCCCATAAGAAACGAGTGTGTGCTGCCGCGTTCTGCTACGAGCTGTTACTCCGAGACCCGGTGAGTGCGCGCGAGCCTTTGGCCAAGTCGCTGGGAGTGGTTGCAGTTCGCGGCTGAAGGGGATTTTTATTTGCTGCGACGCGTTTGGTGCTTCAAAATATAGAGAAGTCTTTGGTCTGGGCAGTTTTTCCTGTTGAAGGGTTTTTACGCAGTCGAGGGTTTGGATATGAATTTCTTTGGGATTGGCGGGTGGCAATTCGTAAAGTATCGAGCAACGTTAGGGTACAGTGGCTTTTTGCATTAGTTTCATTCACAAAATATTTTTTAGAACGTTTGCTACAATGAAGTACATGGGGAAATGAGTATTCGAGGGTTTGGTGCGAAATTGTAATATAACGTATAACGATTTTTCTCTTTTCTGTTTCGAACCGATTTTCTACTCTTCAATTTACGGATTCGTATTTTTTATTTTAAAAATCAATCAAATTTTATAATTTTGAAAGAAAAGTGCCTTAATGAAAATCAGGTAGTTTGTATTTTATTTCTAATAAAAACTTTATAAACCACTGAGCACTCACATTTTTAATTTATGTAGAGAATTATCATTGCTAATGATCACAATTAATATTATTTTACGTTTTTATTCAATTATTCTGCAAAATAATGAAGCTTTAACGCGGCCAAGAGAAAATAAGGATTCTTTATACTTTTTATAATTAACTTGAGAAAACTTTATTTCTGATTCACCTCGAACGCTTGAAATACCTTTATAATCTAATTTACTTCATTATTGAATTCTTCTTTAATGAAACTCATCAAGCACATGGAATTGCACCGATAAACTCCGAATCTCAAATTTCTCGTTTTCATTCATCACCGCAGAACGACTGAAAACTATATTAAAAAAAAGCCCTTAACCGCGCAGCTACTCTGATTTTTTCGCCGGAACAGAGCCGACGCCAAACTTATATCGATCGCTTTCGATAATTAGCGCATTAACCCGAGGTTTCGGTGCCAGCGCAGATACACATCTGCTTTCGATGCACCGCTGCATTATGGATTTCACTCTTATGCCGAAGAGATTCGTTTCGAAGCCGATCGCTCGTAAAAGTCCTGGCCGTTTTATTAATTTTTATTTCGAAATTTATAATTAACGAGTTTCACGCCGTCGCTCTTCTGCGCGGCGAAACTCTTCGGGATTTTTACGGTTTTCTATTAGGATGCAAATTTTTAGTAAGGCGTTGACTATTTAGCGCTGCGTTTTGACGTCTTCTTTATTTAAAGGTGAAGGAGTACACTTAATCTGGCAGTCTTTCTTAATTTATTTCAACGTAAAATGTCGTAGCTTCTTATTATCTTTTTAGAGCGCACAACAGTGTCTTCATTAAAAAAGTTCACAGTGAAAAAGTTAACATTTTTCCATAAAATTCAATTTCCTCCGAAAAAAATCGGCATGAATTCAAAGGCAGAATTCTTACATTATTTTCTTTTTGCGAAAAAAAAATCAGCTCGCATTCATATACGAAAACGAACGAAAACGCAGAGGATGTTTTGAAGCGCACCGCTTGTTTACACCGCCGTTTCGGCAATGCAAATGCTCGCATTAGGAGCGTACACGCGCGCAAAGATAGAATGTATACATACGCGCGCACATCCGTTAGTCTATAGGGTCAGCCTTGACTGGCAGAGTGTCAGAATCGCTTGGGAATCGAATTAGCATATATTCGCACGAGGAACGATCGTCGCACTTGACCCGTCACGTGACGTCGCCGCCGCCGCCGCCGCCGAGCAATTATCGAGGATAATTTTGAGCCGCGCGTGTGAAAATCACCGGCTGCTAACTAGCTGCTTGGCTTGTAATCCGCTGGCTTTTTGTTAACGAGCTGTTACAGGCGGATTTTTATCTGATAATTTATGCCGGGTGCGAACGTCGACGGGTCGCCGGCTGGTTTTCAGTTGATTTTTTTTACGGTTAATGTAGGAACTTTAACGGGATTGGCGGTGAATCGCATAGCTGTAGTTGCGGGAATCTATCCAATCCCTTATCTTTTAATTAACGATCTAACGCTGAAATTATATGCAGATGTATCGGAATATTATAAACTTGGCGAAGGCTCGCGATGCATTATTCAACTAAACAGAGCCTCCTCATAATTAATACATCGCCGCAAAGTAAAAATAGTTAATATCGTATACCTTATAGAAACTTATTTAGCGGTCGAACGTGAATGCAATTTAAAAATCTCTGGACTTTATTTTGAACATATCGCGGCACAAACGGAGGATGGGAAGTATTTATGTAAATCATATATGAATCATAACGCATTGTAAACTGTTACAAGGCAAGGCAATATTAAAGGTGCCCGTTCATTCTCACGACTTTTTTTTCTTTTAGCATTAAATTCGAGCGGATATTTACCCAAACGTTAAATTGTATGAAATTTTTATTACGCGCTCAGTTCAGAGTGAATGATCGGAATAATTAAGACGTAATGCGCCTTTACGTAATGCCGGAGAGTGACACGGTGAAAAAGAAAACGCTCACAATGAAAGTCAATTACGGGCGCGGGGAACGCCAGCCGTAAAACTGGAATTAATGAATTTCTCCAAGTTCTTTCATTCAAGATCTTTGCTCGTGCCATTTAGTCGAATCTCGATCTGCAGTTCTTTTTTTTTTCATTGCGAAACTGTACAATCGACTTTTGATTATGAGCAATTATTTATAAATGGTTTTTTTTTTTATTTCTTTATCGTTCGGGGCCGTTTATAAAGCTGCTTTTATACTTAATTCTATTATAACATTCGCGAGCAAATTGTATGCGTAAACAAGCAGTAAATGTAACGTGTCGTTCTTTTGCCTCGAAGTTTGGGTCAAAATAATATTCAATTAGCAGAGCTTACGTAAACAGACGAATTTTAAAAACGCGAAAAAACGTAAAGGCACACAAAAACTATACGTCAAAAGTGTACTTTAAAGAGAAAGTATATTTCACGTGACGCAGCAATGTAATTTTTTAAAGCGTTGACAGGTAAAAAAGGATTTTCTTTATTCATAACATTATTTAGCATGCAAAACATGTGGCGGGTAAATTCAAGAAGATTACGTCGTCCTTGCAACTGTCATTTTGAATCAGATCTTGCGGCCGTGGCATAATGACCACCTCGGTTTTGTTATATTTGGGCGGTGATATATTTTACTACCTGTTGATACAATTGATCTTTAAACTGATACAATCACTTTTTAGTTATTGCCAAAAGATGAAAATCTTGCTAAAAATATGTAGTAAAACTGTAAAGTATCCAAAATATAATAAATTTTCTCTGGTGAGAAATGAAATATTCTTCAATAATTTATGAAAGGATTTTCGTAACGTGTAATTTACAAAATTTTATTACTTGTCATCTTTCTACTTTAGGATGTTAATATCTTCATTAGAATTTCACGAAAAGGATAATACAGTCTCTTTTATTTTAGTCATCTATGATTGCTTTATTAAACGGCACAGCAACTGCAACGGCAATATTTATGAAACGCCTCTGCCTATACAATTTAATGAATGAATAATTATACGTTTACAAATAACCAAAATTATTTATAAGTCCTTTAGTTTTTCGGTGAAATTCAAACGAAATTCCATTAGCATTGTTTCGCAACCCTACAAAATGATTTCCTATTCGCGCGTCTCGCAAAAAAAAAAAAAAAAACAGTTCTGCGGTCGTTTTCTCGCCAAGCGGGATAAAACAATGAGCCATACAAGCTTACATTAAGCAACGATGTTCATCTATTTTTGCCGGCGACCGTCTACCCATTTCTATTAAAAGTGTTTACTCGTACGCGGTTTCTTTTCCGCGCGATACACGCGGCTGCAGCTTTTGGCGTCGTAAAGTTTTTTAATTTACGAGAACTTTTACCCTATATTTCGAAGCATTAAAAATTTTACAGCTTCAAATTACTACATCGGAGGAGAAAACCGGCGCGCGGATTTGTGTTATTTATTAAGATTTTAATGAGTTTCCAGTTACTTCATAAAACATTTCTGCCAGTCTTTAAGCTGTCATCAATCATTTCTTTGAAAAAACGTTTTCAAAATTGCGAATCGCGGTGAACTGTTCGACCTATGAATTCTGAAGGAGTAAAAATTGAAATTCTCCGTTGCTGTATGGTGTGGCGTTTCAAATAATTGATTCTTAAAAGTAAGAACGAAAATTCTGTAAACATTTTTTGCTAAAGACCTAAAATTGGTCTTAAAGACAAGCTGCTAATTTTTTGCATCGAAAGACTCGATTACTTTATAACTAAACAATTTTGCCAAACAAAATTAAAACATTTAAAGTAATTTTAAAGCGTTTATTACGAAACCATTTTTAGGGCAAAAAATAATGGTCAATTAAATGAAATTGATGGCAAATATGTCGTAATTGAGCATTAAATGGTTTTATTTAGTCTTGAAATTGTCACTTTTCTAGAACTTTTATTTTAGATTTCTAAATTTTATATCAACTCAAATATCGTTAGTTTAGAAATCTGACTTACTTTTTGATTTTATTGTATTTTCTCTTGATGGAGGCTGTAATATTCATCTTACTGTACAAATTTATTAATTTAATACGTCCACTGAGAAAGAAATAATAAAAAATTTCTTAATTTAATCGACGTTTCTTTTGTTACTGAAATCCTGCTTTGAACCAAAGCAATTTATAAGTCCAACTTAAAATCAAAGTAAAAGTAAATATGATCGATGGCCAATCAACCTATTTTCTACTTATTTGCATTATAAACCTATTAAACCGTTCGTAAAAACCACTCAAGACCCAAGCTCCCAACTCAATATCCCCCGAGCGTCTTCCTCGCTCGCATCAAGAGAATCTTCCAATTGCCTCCGTCCGCTTTGAAGCCCACACGAGGACGCATATAGAGATCGGCGTCGACCCGGTTTCGGTGCTGAAATTCCCATTTTACGGCTCGCGGCGCGGTTTTGCGCGCGCTTGGCGTTTTTACTGTTTGCTCGAAAGCGAAAGGGCCATCGACCCGTTCGTGCGCTGTTATCCGGCGTGTCCGCGCGATACGATGGGCGTGGAGTGTCGGGGAGGGGCACTTTTATTATTGTGCCTTTTGAAATTTTCGCCGGGGAATACGACTCGTTTCCGGAGGTATTCGAGAATTTTGGGGAAAGCGATTTTGGGAGATTGTTGTACGTTTGAATTTTTTTTAGACGTTGCTGATAAGGTGGGAGATTGGCACTTGTACGTTTGTTGGAGTAAAAATTTTACAAGGCTATCCTGCTGTCGAGTGCATTAAATGTATGTAGGAAAGGATACGGAACGTTTTGTAAAGTGAAATATTCAATCGAGAAAATTGTTGTATGTTAGATATGTAATTGAATGTTCTGGAATGTGTCTTAACAAGAAAAATAGATAAGTTGGCTTTAATTTGATACGTAAAAGGCCACTTCATTTATTAATGAGCCTCGCAATTATTTATAAACTGCTGAAATAGAACTTTTGTGCTATATCAGTTGTTAAAATGATCTTCAATTTCTTTTGCCTTATTTTTGATATTGGGTAATACGCGACGTTCAAGATTAATTCTGTCGCGATAATTTTGAAGCAGCTTATCGGTTTGACCTCAGAAAAGCACGAAAATGACTGCGTTACATTAAGAAACTCATTCATCTCATTCCACTTTACATTACCTACATTTAATTGCATAAATAGCACGTTCTTAATTTCAAATGTGAAAAATTTATTAATTTGTGCTTTAATCCACAATTCACATTCTTTGCCCTTTTATAAGTACATCAAAATTCAATTTTTAAACTAAAACGCATTCCAAAGCAAAAACTCGACAGTGTTTCTAGTTTATTTTTATTCAATTACAGCAAACATCCTTTAAAATAGCAATCGAATTAAAAAAAATGGCAAAACACGCAAATGCAACAAATGAAAAAGGCACTTGACGCATTAACTGACAGCCCGAAAGGATTTTTCAGCTGTGCACTTGTCAACGCGACATCTCCATTACTCGCGTTTACGAATCCAAAGTGCTCATTACAAAACGAGCCGACGACCCATTGAAAGGCCAGCCTCTTGCGAAACGAGCGCATCTCCGCGTAGCCTCCGGAGCCGCTCGAACGAGAAACCAGTCCTTTTTCAGGATATTGTAATATCGGGATTAATTTTCCCCGCATAATTCATTATAATGCGCGCCGGCAGCCGCGTATAATTAACGATTCGCGATAAGTGGAGCGCGATGAGAGAGAGAGAGGATCATTGGGAATAATGTCAAGCGATCGCTCGCAGTCGCTTTTCTATAGCAAGAGCCGGACTTTCTTCGACGTTTACTTAGATTAGACGAGTGTTTATGCACGACTGAGCTTTCTTGCGATTATTTATGGTTTCTGATTGGCGAGCTTTTCAGATTAGGGGCACGTTTTTAGGTGTAGGAATTTATTAGATTTATTAGCTTGATTAGTGATTACTTAGTTTGCACTTTCGGTGCAATAAATAGATCGTTTGCACGGTATTTATATGTATTCAATTTAAATATCTGGATTTATTCGATAAATAGAGGAAATGAGGCTAAATTTCCAATCGAATTTTTACTGGCGGGTGTAAATTAAATAAATGTCGATTAAAGATAATAGTTTCCAATCGATTTCGTAAAAGAACTACACGTTTATTCGTTTTAGAATCGATCATTTAATTTCTCTCATTACTGACCCTTTATTTACAGTTGCTCAACCAAGCAAGCTCCCTTCCAACTTAAAACCCGCAATGCCCTCGACTCCCCTCTCGCGGCGACTTTCTAAGCAGAGCCTTCTTTGATTACATGCCAAAAGGCGATGCTGCGTTTGTTCATCGCTATCTGGTGCTGCTCGGCGGCCTGGGCGGGATGTCCGCTGAGCCCGACGGCCGAGCAAACTTCCGCCCAGCGACTTCCCGGGGACGGCGGCTATCGGATACTCTTCAGCGGCGACTACGATAAGTACATCCCGAATGCTGTCTACACTATCAGCCTGCAAGGTACGCCGCTAATGCATTTCCGCGTTGTCTTTTCAAGGCCTCTTTGATACACTTTGTCGCGGCGGAATTCGCGATTATCTTCCTTTGTTCGAAAGAGTTTATTATTATGTGTATAAACGGACGATATATACTTACAGAGTGACAAGAGTTATCTGCGAGTCTGGTTTAAATAGTAACGAGAAAAATGAAAGTAGAGTAAATAGGATAAATAAATATCTTTATCTATACCTTTAAATACTTTGGAATAATATTAGTATACTCGTTGTGTCATCCTTCTTTTAAAAAATATTC
Source organism: Ormyrus pomaceus (assembly GCA_900474385.1). Lineage (NCBI taxonomy): Eukaryota > Metazoa > Arthropoda > Insecta > Hymenoptera > Ormyridae > Ormyrus > Ormyrus pomaceus. Next base: position 22,653 of record UCOM01000285.1, read on the forward strand.
TTTATATTTCCATTCCTTGAGAGTAATTTTGCTAATTTACAAACTTTCGTTTATCAACTTTTTACATTTCAATAAATCACTAACTCAAACGTATTTCTACTCGCAGTTTACAAAGTATAAAGTTAACTTTTAAAATCGGTTTTAATTTACAAGAGCCGTAAAATCAGCGAATCATAAATAAAATTGGAAATACGTGCACACATGACCACGGAATTTCGCACTACCCATAAAAAGCTTGCCAACATTACCCTTTGCACCTCCTCGAACTCCATCAAACCCGCAATCAATGCCCATTCTGCGACCGCATAATCCCTCCCGACCCCCTCGCCGAGCCATTAATTCCGTGTGCAAGGCGCGAGAGCATTGAAACAAGCCGTAGCGCGGCAAGCAGAAACGCAATTATCCGTTTTGAATAAGGTTCAGGGAACTACGAGCGACCGCAGCAGTTCAGCAGGTTCACGCTGTCGGTGGACTCGCAGCACGCGCCCTTCAACCCGGCGGCGCGCGTCGGCTTCTTCCAGATCTTCCCGGACTCGCTCACCGAGTTCAACGAGGACTGCGTCAATACCGTCTCCGAGGTCTCGGATTATCCGAAATCCGAGGTGAGTTGAGAGCGAATGCTAAATAGCTAAGGGGTGGGAGGGCGCGACATTGTGGCCCGGGATCGTGCGGATGGGCGTGAAAGGCTGCTTTGTGAGCTCGCTGTTTTGAGGTGGGATATTGGGAGTAGATTAATTGCAAAAATGCACGGATAAGGTTGATGTTTAGATTGTTTAAAGATTGATTTTTTTTTAAGATTTACTAAAATATCGATAGAAAAGCATAAATAATTGATATTTTCTAAGAATAATGAATTATATAATAAATTATTTGAAGTTTTTACTACGTAACAGAATAGTAAATATTTCTATTAATACTCCGCGTTTCTAAAGGCAATGAAATAATGATTTTATTAATTTTTAAAAGATCGTAAATCTTTTAAGGACCAATTTAATTAGCTTAATGTAGAGCAGTAGTTCAAGGAAAGTATATTATCAAATATTTTCTCCCTTTCTAAGTACATGCCACGTTTTATTATACAAAAACCTACTCAGTATTTCTTTTCCATATTTAGCATTTTAAAGTATATTCAGAAAAATTATAAACCTACTATTCTACTAAAATAAATTTCTTTTTATAAGTACAGTAGACTACTATAAAAATCAGTACTGTAAAAAAAATAGCATTTTTACCTAAACATCATAAGAAGGTAACTAACCGCGATAAATACGAACCCGTGACCGTCATTCCACCGCAATTATTTACACCCAAGTACTTAACCCAGTGCCGATAAAAAGAAAACCGCTGCACCCACAGGTTCAGGTGATGTGGCGGGCGCCGGCCGCGGGCTCGGGTTGCGTCGTCTTCACGGCGATGGTGATGGAGGACCGGAACCGCTGGTACGCCGAGGACGGCCAGCTCAGCAGGAGCTTCTGCGAGATGAGCCCCAAGGAGACCGAGAGCCTCGACGAGCAGCGCTGCTGCGCCTGCGACGACGCCAGATACAAGGTTTGCAGGACACTTTATGGCTTTCTGCCTCTGGGTTTAGGCAAGGCGATTCGGGTGGTGATAGGAGGGATTAAGAGTGAAGGAATTGTTTATTGGTACTCGATGCGGTTTAGGGTCGATTATTAGACCATCTCCAGCATTTTATTGCAATTAAACTTTGAACTAATTGCAGGATTTTTGCCTTTGTACTTATTGTGTAAGACGTTACGCGCTGTTTCATATGTAATTATAAGGCCGTTTTCTAAACTATTTTGATTACAGTTCTGCCGCAGTTTTTGCTTTGTAATTTTTATAAATGTTACAATTGTTTGAGGAGGAAGTGAACGGAGACAATGTTATTCTTGAAATTGAACTCTATTATTTCGTAGAAGCTAAAAACTGAAAATACGTTCATTGAGATGTTGTCGTGAACGTTTTTTTTTTTCGAAACTCTTCTGAGAATAAGCCCAACAAATTACATTTTCTAGCGTACTTTTTCTAGCTCTAAGGTCATTTATGTAATTCGAAAGACACAGATAATAGAAAATTATCTACGATTCCATCCAAGTCTCATCCTTGATAATAAATCATTTCTAACTACCGTAAAATCAACCCATTTATTACAATTCCACGTCGTAATTATTTGATTCGAGATCCGCGCAATGATACAGTCGTTTCATCGGAACTAATAAATGAATTCAATATTTTGCCAATATCTTAGCTATTAATTCAAAATTAATAAACTAAAAATTAACAAAAACAATTCAATTCACGCGCTTTGCCGATTTCTACCCACAAAACGGAATGTCTCTTTTCCCAGCTGGTGATGGAGGGCCTCTGGTCCAACGTGACCCACCCGAAGGACTTCCCGTCGTCGGTGTGGCTGACGCACTTCAGCGACGTGGTGGGCGCCTCCCACGAGACGAACTTCTCGTTCTGGGGCCGCGAGCACACCGCCACCGACGGCTTCCGACAGCTGGCCGAGTGGGGCTCCGCCTCCGGGCTCGAGGCCGAGCTGCGCACCAAGGCCCGCTACCTCAGGACGTACATCAAGGCGCCCGGACTCTGGTACCCGCACGTCAACAGCAACACCACCGCCAATTTCAAGTGAGCGACAATTGTTCTTCTTCCGCAAATGTTCTTTTATCGATTTGGTCAATTGATCTCCTTGAACCAACTCAAATAAAAAACACAAAAATATATTGAATGATTTTACAAAAAACGGTTATACTAACCAGCAGAGTGTCACACCTCTTGATAAGCTATTTGGATGAAACTTTGAATTGTTTTCTAGAGCTGAATAATGAAGCACACTACATTTACTTTGATCTAATGAGCTTTCATTCAACCGATACAACTAAAAGCATTATCATTGCTCATAAAGGCAATGCTAAAAATATCACATATATATAGGTATATTTGGCTATGTTAATAAAACATACTTTATTTCCTGAATAAAGCGCTATGAAATCAAACTAAAGGGAGTATGTTTCATTATTCGGTACTAGAAAACGATTTCCCAATTTTCATGTAAATTGGTGATCCGAAGGTGTGGCATTCTCCTGATAAGTTCTAAATTTAGATATATTATAAAAATCCCACGCGAGATTCGTTCGGTTTTCGAGTATTTATCGATCTCGAGCCGAAGATATCGAATTATCGCTTGAGTTTTTCGAATTATAAAAAAAAAAAATGAAATAATGAATGCGAATGTCAGCGCGCGTCGCTCGCCGAAATCAAACCAGTAAGTACAACAGAAAGATTTGAGATTGCATGGAAAACGATTGCAGAGTCGACCGCAAGCACCCGCTGCTCTCGGTGGCGTCGATGCTGGGCCCGTCCCCGGACTGGGTGGTCGGTGTGAGCAAGCTGAACCTCTGCCAGCGCGACTGCAGCTGGATCAAGAGCATGACGATCGACCTGTACCCGTGGGACGCCGGCACCGACAACGGCATCAGCTACATGTCCCCGAACTCGGAGACGCGGCCGCGCGAGCACATGAAGCCCATCACCACCATGTACCCGGAGGACCCGCGCAGCCCCTTCTACGACCCGAGCGGCAGGCCCATGCTGCCCCTCGCCCGGCTCTACCTCAACCGGGAGGAGATCAAGAAGCGGGCCTGCGACGAGAGGGACCTCGAGGACGAGGTCGCCGAGTTCAACGTCCAGCCGGAGAGCAGCGACGACGCCGAGAGACGTAAGTTCGCCAGGGTCGCTTCGCTCAGGATCAGATTGTAGTTTTATCGCTTTTTGTGTTTTTTTTTTGCTTTTTATTCCTCGTGTCTAGTAGTGTTTTTTTTTTGTTTTTGTTGGACGTTTTTTCTAATTTTATTTAGTCATCCGCGACATGCGTATTAATCAATCATGCTCTACATCACTAAAATTTCATTCCATTTTAGTTGGTAATTAATATTTAATCGTCGCATTATACGTAGTGTTGTCAAGTAGATTGTGTGGCTCGTTGATGGTATTTGTGCACATAATGTTTTTTGTGCCTTACAAGAGGTTCTCATCACATCGGTAATCAAAAAAACACCATTATTAATCTCCGTGCAGTATTAATGTTATATAATATCATATGTAAAATGTAGAAATAGCGATAATAAACTTAGCTTGAATCTTCATGTGCATTCTTTTCAATCTCCATAGCCCCGAAATTTTCTTAAACAGAACGTTCCCGTCACTAATCGCTCATCATCGCTCGACTAACCAAACCGATCTCTCGCTTGCACTCCATTAAAAAAGGCCTCCCTCGATCCTAACTGTCGTCCCCCAAGAGCTCTAATTAACCACGCGACCCCGACGTCCACTCTGATTCGCGTTTCCGCAGCCGAGTGCATGGTGACGGAGTACTCGGAGTGGACGCCCTGCTCGGTGACCTGCGGCAAGGGCCTCAGGATGCGCACGCGGGGCTACAGGATACCGGAGAAGGCGGCGATGATGGGCTGCACGCGGCAGCTCGTGTCGAAGGAGATGTGCCTCGCGCCCGCCGGAGATTGCGGGTGAGTAAAGCTGTGTTTTTTTCGCTGTCGCGTGACGAGAGGCGGTATAGATTGCGAGGGCCGTTCGGTTTAGTGATGGGTTATAAATTTTGGGAACACGATTTGACGGTTGGTAAAAATAGGGGGAGAATAGTAAGATAGTGCGCTGGGAAATTGGCTTTTTATTTTATCAATTCGTGAGATTTTAAAAGATTTTTAAGTTCAATAAATTGCTTACAGATAGGATATTAAGTTTAATTGATTAGAAGAATAATTGGTTTTCAAATTACTGTCCGTGAACCCGTCTTACAAGCCTCAAATATTTTTATAAAAAAAAACGACTATCTCAGTAACCGGAGCCAATTTTCCTTTGTTTGAGCGAAATACCATATTTACAAACGTGCAAATCCTACAGCGCCGAAATTAAAAATTCCAAATGAAAATTGCAGCGACGGCAGCGGCGCATCGAACACCGACGACAGTCCCTTCCCGGACCTGAACGAGGTCGAATGCGAGGCTGACAACTGGACAGAATGGTCCGAGTGCAGTGCGACCTGCGGCGTCGGCTCCAGGAGCCGCTGGCGCCGACTCAAGAACATGCAGAACCGAAAGAAGTGCTTCCACGTGATCCTCCAGGAAAGGACCGCATGCGATATGCCGGCCTGCCCCGCTGCCGCAGAGGAAGAGCCTGAACCGTTTCAGTGCAAGGTACGATTGCAATGAGGATAAAGCTTAACGAGGATCCTGTTGATTGACTTTTTTTTCTTTTTGCTTGGAGTTGTTTGGTATTGGGAAAGTCGGAGGGATATTTGACGGTGGCCTGGAGGAGGCCATTTATAATTTTTCGTATTGCCGAGCGACGTTCGGAGTGAGATCTATAATAGCTAGTAGCAAACGATGTACAATTTTTCATCCATTATTTTGAAGGTATCAGAATGGTCCGACTGGTCGCCGTGCAGCGTCACCTGCGGAAGCGGAGTCAGAACTCGCCAAAGGCTGCCGCTCGTCCCCCCCGAGCGACAGGAGGAGTGCGCGAGAAAAGTCCAACTCGTTGAGCGCCAAACTTGCCTGGACCAAGCCGACTGCACTTTCGACATCGCCACAGCCAAAGGTAATAAGAGCGCCGATTTAAATTGCAAACTGCCTCAACCGAAATCGCTTATTCATTCGTCCGTTCGCAGTTATCTGCATGGAGCAGCCGGAAAAAGGACCATGCCGAGGCTTTTTCGAACGCTGGACTTACAACGCGGAGAAGGGAAAATGCGTGCCGTTCGTCTACGGCGGCTGCCGCGGCAACAAGAACAACTTCCGCACCTACGACGACTGCTCCAGAACTTGCGACGTTGTGAGTATAAAGCTTGGAAAATATTCGATTACCTAAACAATTTCTACAATTCTTCTTTGTAATCGAAGGTGAGGAACCTCGTAAACGGAGACCAGCCGGCGGCCCAATCCCTGGACTACGTGCCGCGTCGTTCGTACAACGAAGAGACCAATTCCGCAGCTGATCTGACGAAGCCAACTCCGGCCGCGCAACCCGTCGACTGCGAAGTCTCGGACTGGTCGCCCTGGACCGCCTGCAACGTCTCCTGCGGCAGCGGCCGAGTGACCAGCACTCGTTACATCACTGTAATTACGAAAAATCATGATTGGTAGCTCGTGACCTTCGGGAAACTGATTTTTGTATCTTTATTGCAGAGGCAACCAGCTAACGGAGGAAGAGCCTGCCCGAGACGCTTGACGAGACGAGCTCGGTGCGAGCTGGCACCCTGCGAAGCCCAATGAGTTGCCATAAGGAATATACTTTTTTAAACTCGAGCTTTGATACTTTTTTAAAGCTCGTCTATCGATTACTTAATTTCTGTAACTTAACTAGTTATTATAAGGAAAGTTATCAAGTCCGGAAATTCAAACGATTTTGAAGCTTTGCAGATGAATGAGAATACCGAAATAATATTTTTAGGATTAAATTGGGTATTTTAATTAGATGATAGAAAAATTGGGACCAAGTACAATATTCTATCTTGATCTAAGATTTTTACCAATGATACGTGCGAATATACTTAAATATAACTTATAATTGTAGTTATTATAAAACAAGTTACTTACTAATTGTGTACAGTGAATGAAATTATACTTGTAATTTTAGTAAATCGTGAACAAAATAATTTTTCTACTGGATAAATATTGTACATTTTGCAATACATAATAATCTATTAATAAAATTGTCAGCGTAAGATCCAGCTGTACTGCAATGTTTCATATACATTACTTAATTTTAAATAAAAAATAAACAAATAAATACAAATGCTTTAATTTAAATAAAGACAAATAACCTACTCTACAAATCCATCTCATATTTTCGTTTTTTCTGTACTTGAACGTAAAGTTTAATGATTTATACTTACTGACCGATGATAAGGAAGTTATCTTTATAAACAGCAACAAGTGTTAATTTTTTAAATGATGATAACAGCATATTAGAAGATTATTTTCTTATCCTAATAACTATTTTGTACACAATGCTTTGGAAACATAAAAATTTATATTCAAAAATAAATAAACCTTATATAGGGTCTTCAAACATTTTGAAAATTCAGATTTCTTTTCCAAAATTAAATATCTTCCAATCGTTTGAAAATCAATAACTGGACGTAAATGAACGATTTCAAAAACTATTTTAAGATTATTTCTATCAAAATGTTGCTGCAAGAAACTTTTTATTTTAAAGCTGAACTTGCAAGTTCAAGCTTATACTGTAAGGTGTCGCTAAAATTGCAAGAAAGCTCTTAAAAATCTCTAAAGTTAAACTAATAAAGATATACTATATACTATAAAATCTCAGATCAATCATTTTATTAATTCACTTTTACAATTGTTATGTCAACCAATAACTAGATTTTTTTCTTTTTCCATTTTATTTATTTTAAAATCTCATTCATATCTGCGGTTTGTGATGTATTATGTCAAGTATTTCTGTGTGTACGTTTTTTCCAGTTAAGTGGCTTTTTTCAATAAACGACTCTCACATTCAGTATCATTTTTCCACTTACTTAATTTATATAATTAAACATTACATTCAAAGCGATTCGATGAATTAAAAAGCAACACAGCCGGCTGAATTTCATTTTAAACAAAGTAAATGCAACATATACAAGGTAAATGGCACATACTTTATGCGTACAAAAAAGCTTTGATGTCGAAACAGAATTGGAGCATCCACCCTCCTGTTTGTGAAACCTAATTCCTTGTTTTGGTGACATAAGGTATAGGAGACGACTCCTCAATTTCGTAATCAGGTAAAGGCAGTAATGCTCTCAAGACACGAAAACAAGAACAAGATCCTCTTAAGCATGTTATACCAGTTATCGATAGCGAGTTTCCAAAGGTCTGGCTATATAATTGCATTATTGCTGGTTGAAATTTCACGTCAAATTTCAAATCGGCGATCTTTCGAAAAGATCATTGCTCGAAAATTGCGAATAAAGATAGAAATTACATCTACTATGTAAACTGCTTGAAATAGTCCTTTCACTTTTTATCATCTATATAGAGATACGTAGTTATGTACTGCATGTAGTTATATCCGAGAATTGATTTTCCCTGCCTGCATATATGCAAACTAATTATTTCTACAAAGACATTTATGTTATCTTTGAAAATTAATTACGCCTTATTGAATTACTAAAATCAACAAACATCTGAAATAGAAGCCGTTTAGCTCATCTTTATTGCAAGTTAAACGTCGCGAATCAATCGAATTCTTGAATAATAAAACTAATGTATCGAGTTCTCAGACTCCGCGTTTAAATTCTTGAAATCACTAAATATCTCGTGACGCAACCGCTTTAATATTCTAGTTATATGCCGACATAAACGCGTTCAAAGAGCTTTACCAGCGAGTCAAAGTCCTCCAATCAGTCTTGAAGCAAACTCGATCGACGGCAGATGTGAAAGGGCGACGTGGGTGATTATAAAAAATGCAATTAGCGCTGTGGATGCTCGCGACGGTTAGTGCAGCGTGGGCTCAAAGTTCGCCGTTAATAACGGAATTTGAATGGAAATATTTTGATTACGTTTGGGAATCGGAAGTGCATCGGCTTGAAAGTATAGTCACCGGCGAATATAACCCGAGGAATCTTATTCCTATTGACGTCGATCGATCAGCAGGTGAATAGCGTCGCAGAAGAGAAGAGGGATTATCACAATTTCCAGAAAATTTGACTGCATTTTTTTTAAAGTTTACCATCAACATTATTAAGGGGGTTGTTAATAGCACATTTTTAGAGCAGAATTTTTCAATTTTTACGAAAATACTTGACTTCGGCCATCAATATTAATGAGAATTTAAATTATCGTACAGATGGGCGAACATTCGTAACTATCATTAGGAGCCCCGGAGTTCCAGCAAGTTTAAATACGGTTTCCAACTCGCACGGCGAATCTGGACCACTTCTGATTCCTTACCCGAACTGGGCTTGGCATAAAAATACCGCCGACTGTAATGGAATAACGAATGTCTTTAGAATTACCGTAAGTAGTTAACTTTAAGGCTTTTCCTTCCGCTTATTCTGAAAGACTAATATTTGTTTAATTCAACAGATCGATCCGTGCAATAGACTCTGGGTGTTGGACACTGGAAAAATAAATGGAACGTACGTTTGCCCCGCTCAATTATTAGTGTTTAACTTGGAAACAGACAATTTGCTTTTCAAAGTAATGATTCCCGACAATATTGCCCAAAACGCGAACGGAACTGGTTCTTTGGTAACTCCGGTTCTTGAAACTTACGGTCCAACTTGTGAAAAAGTAACGGTAATTCATCTAAAGTAATTTATTTTTAACGAAATACTTTTGAACTAGAGAATTTTTTTGCCCCACAAAAACTATACTCAAAATTTTTGTGGGAATAAAATTGATCTTTTTCCTATAGGTATTTATGGCCGATAATAAAGGACACGCCCTCGTCATTTGGGATGGTTTCAATACCTACCGCTTGGAAGCAGAAGCTTTTAGGCCAGAAATAGAAAATTCTGATTTCAGTATAGCTGGAGTAAATTTTCACTTGGAGGATGGCCTTTTGGCTTTGGCTTTAGCACCGATTAGAAATCGGAATGGCAGAAGATTCTTATTTTTCAAACCGCTGTCTTCCAAGTCACTTTATGCCGTTCAAATGAGGGATTTGTGGAAAATGCTTGACGGTACCAAAGTTGGCTTTTTCACGGGGAAAAATGTTTTTCCGAGTCAAGTCTCTACTATGGCGATTTCCTCTGAAGGTGTATTATTTTATGGATTGACGAGAGAAGTTGCTATTGGTTGTTGGAATATCCATAATAATAACTTGTCATCTCAAAAACTCGTAAGTCCTTTTTTGATGCGATGTTAATTTCTTCGGTTTATTATTATTGCATTCAATTTCTTTTTTTTTAATTTAGGATATTGCAATACAAGACAGGGAAAGATTACAATTTGTTAGTGGTATGAAGATCATTAAAAAATACGGACAAGAACATTTGCTTATGTTGTCCAATCGAATTCAAAAATATTATACAAGGAGATATAATGTACGAGACACAAATTTTCGAATTCTAAGAGCATCTGTAAAAGATCTTTTGACTGGAGCGGGTTGCAACGTCAATCACCGCAGATATTTTAAGGATAAAGGTATTGCACGCTGAATTAAATTTAGAATATTTTGTTTCGAATGTAAAAGAAAATTATTTTTTCTGCCAATAAAAGTATTTATTAACTATTTATTAATTTACTGTAACTTTTCTTTATTTACTTTTTTAATTTTTGTAAAAAATGAAGAAAATACAACAGAAGTGAAACAATAAATTGTATACTAATTGTGATCGATCATTGTTTTATTCCACTGTTTATTAATACCATCTTTTGTTCTTCGCGAACATCGTTTTGCGCAAAATTCCTTTATTGAAATTTATCGTTGCAATTCCTCTACACTTTATATCGATTAAAACTATGCGTCAATCGTAAACGAACCGTAGACAAAAACTAGCACGAGCGCAAACAAATTCTATATTTAATTAACTGGCTTCTTCTAATTGCTGCAGCAGACCCTCCTAAACCCCTCGTAAAGCCGCTCGCAAATAAAACAATGGCGCGGCGCTGCAATGGAAATCCGCGGACTTTCCTTCGCGCGCAAACCGAGAGTGTCGCACAATAACTCAAACCAATATAAACGCCGCGCAGTCGCGCGGACAAAGCTCGAAATATCGAGAAACTCTCGCGAGCGCGCGAAAAACAATCCCCCCGGCGTGTACATAATTCCGACTGACAAATTGATCGGCAATTGCGATGCGACGCGCGGCGGCCGACAATACGCCTCGTCGTCTAAGTACGCGGAAATGCTATTAGCGGATCAGCTGCCGACGGAGCGGAGCTGCAGACGCGCGTGGTGTTGCGAAGCGCAGGGAACGGGGAGCGAGCAACTAATTAGTGGTTTTTCGGAAAATCGAAACTTGTTACGGCGAGCGGCGAGAGGGGATTTTCGAGGTTGCCGCTTGAGGGAAGTTTTTGCATTTTGGAAAATGCTGCGGTCCTTCCCTGGTAGCAAGTTTCCGATAATTTCTGATAATATCGCTAGAATCTAGCTAGACTTGAACATTTTAACTAGATTCTAGCGATATTATCGGAAACTTACTACCAGGGTTCAATGAAATTAATGGTGGTACTTTACCGAGGCTGACGAGTTTGGGATTGAAACATAGTTTTGTGAATTGTTAGTGAAAGTTTATTAAACAAGGTGATACATAACGTGTAGGGATACTTTATGCTGTGGATTCGATTTGAAAAGTAAAATAAATTTTCGAATTTTAAGTGGATGAGCTTTAGCTATTTTATAATAGAAAAAGAAAAATAAATTGCTGCCATATAGCATGCTTATGTGTGTATCGTTAAAAATGGTTTTTATAGTAATTTTGAACCAAGTAGAAATTGCACAACAAAATTGTACCATAAAAGAGACACGTAAAACTTGCTTTCTTTTTTTATGGAATGTTAAACTGTATAATTGCGTTTTTTTGTTTTATATTTCCAATCATGTGAATTCAACTCAATTATTAACATTTCTTTGAAATCGTTTCAATGTAATGTAAAAATTGCGAACGAAACGATCAATTTTATTCGAAATGTTACAACCTCAAAAATATTATAAAATAATCGTAACATTGACTTGTTGTGCATTTTCCTTGCAATAAATCTTTTTAAAAAATACAGTACCTTCCGTTCCTTTTTGACATTAATTAGCAATAATCCTACGAATTTAATCTTCAAAAGCGCTTAACAACCATGAGGTAATAACACGAATCAAAGGAGCTAATTAAGTCGAATTAGCTTAGCGATAGATTTTGTAAAATTAATAAGCTTAAATTTAACGGAATTTATTTAGTAAAATAAGTATTCGAGTTGTGCAATTCAATACGACAAATACTATAAACGCGGAAAATGATTGTACATCGTAAACGAGATAAAGGATCGTATTTCCTCAATGCACGATATTACCTGAGATATTAAACTCTTGTGATCGACTACGAGATTTTTCAGCCCACGCACATATTTTTTTAATGGAAACGAGCTCGTATTTTTATCAGCTAAATAGTGCAGATGTTTTTTTTTTTACTGGGAAAAGCTGCGCTAAGATTTTAAAACAATATTTCTAAAATATCCGGCTACAAACGAGTGCTTTTAGTTGCAAAATTTAAGCGAGGAAAATTTTATAAACAATGTTATTTTAGTATGAAATTTCCATCGGTGAAAAAATAAAGTTTCAAAAATACAGCGCACTTCAGAAAATAGTGTTAAAAACACATATTTTTTAAAATAATAAAGAAACTTTTAGCAATTATTTTATTAAACATTTAGTTATAGTTAATATTACTAAAAAAATATTACTAAAATTGATAAAGTTATCAATTCTACGAAATTTTCAAAGCAACTCCTCATTTGAATTAAAAATGAAAAAATCAATACAAATAGAACAAAGATAGAAATGAAGAACCGCCACTGTAAACAAAGAATCCTAAAACCGCATTAAAAACATTATTCACTATACTTATCGAAAATCCATCCGAAAGCTCGTCAACATTTCGCTTTCGAACAGCAGCAGCAGCAACATTAACTTCAACGAGTCCCCAGCTCGCGCAGCAATTAATACTACAAGCCCGAATTCAGCCAGTCAGAATATCCCTCAAAGGCCAAACCGAAGCAGGCTCGAAATCGCAACGGAGGCACCCCGGCGGAGCGAAGCTATCGGGCCATCTGGCGCCTGCGCCCGCATTAATGACCGGGGCTCGTGTAATCCCCGGAGCGCCTTATTTATTCGCCGATGATTCGATATATATATATATGTATATACCTCTCGCGCTTCTGCGTCGCCGAAAAAGCGCGACGAACCGCGACCGAAGTACACTTGGAGCCGCTCCAACACGGCCAGTTTTTCTTCGCGCTGCGCAGCGGGTATTTTTGGGAGGGAGCGGCGGCTTCGCGCGATTTAAGCCTCCTGCTGATTGGCTCTTTGGGGGAGGTGTGAGGCTGATGGTGGAAGGGGTGGTTTATATATGCCTTAGTTTTGAATTTAGAGTGAGAGCGGATTAGTTCATTTGGAGAAGGTTGGTAGAGGATTATTCTGCTTTCGTTTCCATAAAAACTGTACATTTTTTGTAATACATTTGACTGTACTCGATTGAAAGTAAAGACAGAGTCGTTTTAAACTTTTAAAATTATACCATTTATATTATCTATTACCTATATTTCGAAGAATAAAAAATAGAGCGAAAAAATACGAATGACGATGCTTTTTAGGTCAATTTTGTATCGTTTTATAGAGGAAGTAGGTCGAGTATTAATTGTATTAAAATTGAACGACCAAATAAATTAAATCACCCCAAATAATAAAAAAAATTGTATGATGTTTAGTAAAAAAAAAAAACATTTCAGCCTCAACGACAGTACTCATTTATTTTAAAAGCGATATAAATATACGAAATAAACACAAGTCGGAATTCCGCTATTTATAAAAATCTTATTTCGACGGAATAAACATTTCCCTCCGCCTCGAGATTCGGAAAATAATTTAGCGCTCCCGCCGAAATCAGCTGTATTCGCTTATCGATAAAACCTGTTACTGCTCTTTATTTCGAGGGGGACAAACTCTAGATGTCTGTATGTTCCAATACTATTTTCATCCGATCAATCAATCTCCTAATGCCACTTCCAGGTCGAGCAGTTTTTCCGCTAAACTTGCATTCGACTTTCCTTTTGATAAATTCATTATTCTGTTGCTTTCATTTGCGCCGCTTTTCCAAGAATCTTTCCTGGCTGGGCAGCAGGTTTCGTTTTAATTAAAATTCAATATCTTGACAAGTTGAGCTTTCGAGATAGGAGATTATTTACCTTTCGATACAGGAATTGTTTTTAATAATTGAATTTTATTTCCAATTAATTTTAAAGCATAGGCAATTGTCTTTGATTTTGAATTTAAAATGAAACCTCGAAAAAATTATGCAATTTTTGAAATTTAGTTCTGAATCTGCAATAAAAGGTAATCTATAATAAAGTATCTTTAAAAAAAGCTTTTAGTTTGACTAAAAGAATAGATTTGATTTAATCTAGGTTACAAAAAAGGTGTATAAAGTGATTTTACTCTTGCAGGTCTTATCTAAATACAATTTAGTAGTAAAAACAAAAACCCTTTTTTATAGATACTGCGAATCCTTACGTCTACTTAAAAAGGGAATTTCTTTTACGAGCAAACACGGATTCTGTTTAAATGGGAAAAATGTCCCAAAGCGAAAAAAATTCTGTAGACTCAAAAATTTATGTAAAAATTAATCCGCAGTGAGCAAATTATAAAGGAACTGTTAAATACACATTTATTCGCTTAAAAGAAGCTTTTACATTAAACTGTAATATCTTAATTAACTTTGTCGCAACCCTTTGTAAAAATACATAAATTTTATAGACGCAACTCTATTGAGCTAAAAATTTATTTTAAAAAGAATCCATGTAATTAACGGTTTTTAAATTAGCAAAAAACTTGTTTAAAAATCAAAAACTTTCGTCAAAATATAAAAGCGAATTCTTAATATCAATACTTTGTCCAAACAAAAAAGTATCAACGACATGTCGATATCGTAATAATATTCTAATCAAGGCGATTCTCAATTTTCCGCTGGGATAATGAAGTTTCCCGTCAGAGAGGGAAGCTCCTCTTACTCCACATTTTCTTTAATTACACAACTACGGAGTCCAAGGCGACTTTACAGCACAGCTCTCCCGGCTTCCGACATAATTTTCAATCCATCACAACTTTCTTCATTCCCGGAACTCGGGAGGAAAAACTTGCGATCGAATTATAAGCGACTAACCTGGTTACCGAGAGGAGTAACTTCAAAAATTATCGTTATTCGCTGGAATGTACGATCCACCGCTGCTAGTCAGTAATTAATCCCGCCTTGATAATGATTGCGCTTCAGTTGCCTTTTGCAGCATTCTTGTTATTTGAGTATTTTTTTCCACTTTGTCTCTGTTTTTCTTTCTGAATTACAAGCAAATATAGATATAAATATCAGAATACACAGTTTCTTCTTGTACTCCTTTTCTGTTTGACTGCAAATGGAAGCTTTTCTTGGATCTTCGTCTTCCTATTTTCTACCCTTCATTCTCTCAGTTTCAAGCATAGAACCAAAGAATAATATAAGAACACGTCTAAGAGTTAATTGCTTTATTCTTTATACAAACTGATACTGCTTACTTTGTTTAATTTTCAGTACAAATAATAATAATATGTATTTTTATTTTGTCTTTTATGCAGCAAAATCTTTTTTACGTTTACTCCAATTTCTTAACCTTGAATCAACTCGTTTTATTAAAACAAAGCTTATCAGACTTAATTTCCACCACTTTCAAATGCTCCATCCCACACTCGACCCCAAAAATTTTCGTCAAACATACCTGCTAATAATTACTCCCGGAGTCTCTTTCCTCCCGTCAAAGAGCATAATTTCGCAATTAAAGCAGCTGCCGCGGAGATAAAATGTTTATTGCCGCAATTAAAACGCGGGGAGAACGGCTTGATTAAAGAAAGTCTCCGCGGACTGCTAGGATTTTTGAGAGGAGAAAGAGATGGAGTTGTTTCGCCGCTCGGAAATCGGAGAGGCAGGGACGGGATCACCTTTACATAAAGGATTCCTTTGTTCTGGAAAAAGGACCCCGCCGAAGTATAAGATAATCATGATTTTACGCCCGGAAAATTCTTCGGCTGCAGTATTGTCGGTGTTCGGATGACGGAGATGCTCCAGTTTTTAGCTGCAATTAGACGACTAATGGCGAATTGGGTGATTTTCATTTGTTTTTGGGCCGAAAGGTTTTTGATGTTCGTGATTAGCGTCGTTTTAAGCTTTAAACGGGTGACTTTTACAGCTGGTGACTTTATTTGGTGGGAAATCTTTTTTCAAATAATTATTATATGCTATAAGTAAATAAATAATTTTACGTGGACATAAAACTGCATAAAATTTTCTTATTATAAACAATTAGGTGGAACCAAGGTTTTCAGTAATGAATTTACAGTTTATTAAAAGATAACAGAAGTTCCATCATTGAAATGTACGAAAACGGAGCTCGAGCTAATATTTGCACCTGCAAAGAGGAAACTAATTAATATAGAATGGAAATTTGATTCTATTGACAATAATTTCTCGTTCTTTAGAGAGATAACAGCTTACTCACAAACTGGCAACAATCAATTTTGAACTTGTGAGCATCCGGTTCGTATTAAACGATTCCAATCTCGTACTTTAACTTCATAGAATAATAACAAGCAGCAACGTATCTACATCAATTTCATGCTAATAAAGTAGACAAAATTTCAGGATGTGTTTTAAACTATGCGGGTCGCACGACGAATTTCCTTTATATTACAGCGGCCCTGACTTAATTAAAATCGATCTCGTTATCTTTTATATGGATACGAGGTAGAAACTTATACAAGACGAAATAATAAAATGTTTTTAATAAAGATTCTATGTTGCATAGAAAAATAGGAAACCGATAATATTGCAACCTTCGAATTTTTAAACTTATCTATAATTTAAGGATTTAATTAAATTATCATTAATTATTATTTGACATATTTAATTTACTGTATTAAAAGAATCGATTACTCCTGAAATAGTAGATTGCTCTTGCTAAAAGATTAATTAATCGTGCAATAAGAGGCTTCAAACTTGTAAAAGCATTTACCATGAACGGAAAAGTTTCTTAATGAAAAATAACACTCTTAGAGAGCAAGAAAGAAAATAGTACTACCACGACTAGGAAATGAATGAAGTAAGATTCACATGACCATCATTGCGGAATGCAGAATAAAGTAGTCCAACACTTGGACGTGTTCTCTCATTCTAAGCGTCTGCTCTTGAAATTCAGAAAGAGGGACAAAGGTGAAAGGGAAGAAAATAGCTACAAAGAAGAGTAACAACGAAATTGTGAGGATTCTAAGAAACGCGGCAACTTTCAAGCTCGCCCAAAATAAAAAGACAATAAACTTTGAAAGAAAGGGAATATCATTCGACCATTAGGTAATACAAATTTAGCGAAACGTAATTTGCGATCCTTCTTATCTACTCTAGTCAGTAGTTTAAGGGAGAGTCATGTGTTCTGCGAGTAAAAAGTTTTTTAATTTTAATTAAATTGCAATAAAATTTTGTAATCCCTGCGTAAATCTCGCTTTCATTGTCTCCGGCGCATTTTAATGTGCAATAGAGGTGAAAAAGTTGGAAAGTTTGCGCGGCTAAAGTGTAAATCATCGCTAATAGGCAAAGACTTTTTTAGTATCTTTTTAAAAGTGCGGGAAATAAATTGGCCGCATATTAAAAAATATTGAGTTCGCCGCAGAAGCAAATCAAATCTTTGCATCATTCGATTATTACGTTGTTTAAGCTGCATTTAAACGAGTAATGACTACTTTGGAACTGAGTTGAGCGTGTTTTTTCCCCGTATTAATGTGTAGGGGATGAAAATCTGAGAATTTAAACTTTCAGAAAACGTGTTGTGAATTATCGATCACGTTCAAAATGAATTACCATTCTAGACTGTTTATCTTAGTTGGCATAAATTATAATAATTATAACGCATTCTTAATTTGAATACTTTTATGGAGTAGTTTCAGTTTACATTGTACTTGTAAGTTTCGTATTAAACTGGACTGAATAATTTCGTCTATTTATTATGTGCAACAGGCAGAGTGAAAATTTCGTTGCAGAAGATTTGAAAAATGTTCCTTCAGCTGTAGACTAATGTAACAATAGAAATTTTCTATTATGAAATGAACAAAGTATTTTTAGCACTGGAAGTAATATCTTTATTTCTGTTGAAGCATTTTTCAAATTTATAAAATCTTCGCGACGAAGTTTATTACAATGCGTACTTCTATTTTTGCTGCAGTAGTTTGTTAAAATATAAAATTGCGAATTGAAAATAATTTAAACATTTCATCGTAACGAACTTATTTTATATCGAAATATTATTTTATGAAACATATTTTTTAACGGTCTATTACCATCAATCAATTACACTTAAATTGCAATTCTAATTTATCTTCTAACTTTTCAGTAGGTAGTAAACTATTATGCTGAAATATTAGTTTATGACGGGATTATTTTTACGATCAAATTTAATCTCTTTTAAAAGCTCGAACACACCTCGGCTCAATATTTTTATTTCAAAGAGTTTCAGATCGTTCAAAAGAAGCTCTTGGCAGCTTTCACATATAAAACCGGAAAACTGAAGTAAAAGCGAAGAAAATCAGAGCCCGAGCAATCTAATTCTCCCCTTACGAAACAAGCCTCTAATTTATCCTCTCCCAAATCAGTCTAAAATCCCCGAAAAATCAATAAAGCCCTCGAAAAAGAAAGCCCCATCATTCCCGCAGCAAATCAAAGGCACACTCCTCGGGCCCGCTGGCAGCATCTTTTCCGCAACACCTTCCCTCCTCATTTACAACCCTCTCCACCCACCGGCATCTTCATGAACGAACCTACTCCGGCGTACATCATTGTAGTAACTCTCCGCCCGGAGCAGTGGCTCCGTCCACTCCAAGAATAAGAAACCTCGCTCTGCTGTCGCTCCATCCAGCGAGAAAAAAAAAGCAGGAGAAAAAAAAAGAAGCACCAGCAGCAGCAGCAGCAGAACGGCGGCGGCGGCGGCTTTCTCCCTCTCCCCGTCGCGGAGAGACGGGAAAATCGATCGCAGCCCGCAGCATCCGGCGGCTCGGCAGCAGCGGCGGCGGCGGCGGCGGCGGCGACGGCAGCAGCAGCAGCGAGAGAGAGAGAGCGCCGAGAGAGTAGGGATTCTGCGTGCGCGCGCGCGCACCAGCTCCACCGCCCAAAAAGCTCCGCGAGAGCTTGCGGAGCGCTCACGCTCTCCTCTCCGGCGGAGTAGACGCCGAGACACCGGAAGTGCGCGAGTCTCTCCGCCCGACGCTGCACGTGCCGACGCGCGATTTATGTAACCCGGGAGTGACTGCGAGCCCGCTTAACCCGGGAGCCTCCTCTCTCCTCTGGCTGTGTACCGTTTTGCCCGCTGTTGTTGCTTGACGTCTTGTTGTCCTTTCGCACGCGGCCTGGGGGAGGGCTTTTCGGCCGGAGTGCGCGGGGAGAGAGAGAGAGAGGGAGAGAGGCCTCGCCAGCGAGCGAGAGCGAGGACTTTGTAAGTAAGGCGGGTTGGCATTTCTACCCGGGAGGAGGCTTTTTGCTCGATTTTTACGTTAAAGGTACACCCGATGTTTATTCATCTAGTTTTAAGTAGATTTATGGCACTCCCAGGGAGTAAAGTGGCCGTTTTAAGACTTGGTCTCAAGTAGTTTAGTCGTAACAGCTGCAAAGTCTTAAAAGTATTTCAATAATAAATTAATTAGCAGTGCTTTGTACACTGTTCTCTTTAACGAATGTAATGTACTTCTGGATGAGCATTTATTTTCTTTAAAAATATCGTCTAAAACTGTGGATCGGAACTTTTAAGGCTTTCAAGATCAATTTATATTTCTAAGCATTTTAGATTAATAAATTATGAAGATTACTAAATGAATTTTTTGTCTTGTAAATATACAGATTTGCGAAGGTACTAGCTAGTTTATTCCGGTCGCAGACACTGGACTATAATTAGGCGTGTTATTGGTCTTGCGTACTGTACAGTCAAAATCATTCAAGTGTGCTCCATTCGATACTATTTCGAATGGTTTTCCAACAGTTGCAAAATTACCGATGCAAACGACAGTTCGTTTTGCTTTCAATTCTGCGCCATTTGTCCCGAACTTTTACTGATTTGCTGCACTTCGACTGCCGTTGAAATCGCGTAAAATCAATGTTATCGCCGCGAAACAGAAATATCTTATGGACCGCCAAGCAAACTTTAAACTGCTCTATTTGTTTTCGAAGCGGTTCTAAGCAAATTCACGAGAATCGAGAGCTGAAACGTCACCATATGCGAGGCATTACGGCCTTGCCTGTTACTCCAGGATTATTGCTTCCAGCGGCGAAATAAACTCGCACTTAATTAAAGTACTTATTAAAGGTCGATCTACGCACTTAATCCGCACCCCTCTATTTGACCGGTTCCAATAAATCCGGGGCTTCGACACATCGCCGCCGTTTCCGGGAGGAATAAACAAAGGAATTTTTAATAAAACCCCAGCAGCGACTTTGGGCGTCTCGCGCTCGACTACCGGCGCCTCTCTCTTTTTTTTTTTTTCTTTCTTGCCTCCTCCACGTCGTGTCCTCAAGAGATACTCGCATTGTTACTACCCTTATAAAGAAAAAAACACTCGAGTCGAGAGAGTGTGTGTGATATCGGATATTGAACTGGAATTCTCGGGGATATTATTGGGAGGTGTATAGGGTCGGCAACTTTCTGCGTAATGACAAACAGTTTTATTATGATTGGGTCCTGCCCCTTTTTTTCGCGTCAACAGACACGGGGAAACGTCGACGTTTTATGGGGCGATCAAATTTTCAGATTTTGTTACGCAATTCGATTCGGGCGTTAACGCCAAATAATTGGGTAATTGCGTTGCTCTCGTTTAAATTAAGCTCTTTTTGTCGAAGTTTTACGAAAATTCGAGCCCGTTACGCAATTAAATTACAAATCTATCGAGCTAACCCAATACTGGTACTAAATGGTTTTTGTTTGCGTAATTACGTAACATTATAAGGGGAGTAAAGTTATGTCAAGTGGAATGTTTACCGATATCAGTCTGGTTAAATAATTTTTTGTTAAAAAGGGCGTGTACGATTCACGATGTAAAAAGTTTTTATTAAGTAATAAAAGTTTTTCTGCCTACACAAAAGCGCCATGAAAATATCCCGCGTATAAATAGGACTTATATAGTCCATATATAAAATATATGAATTTCACACTTACTTTCTTCTGTAAACTTTGTGTCTTTCTTGTCAAACTATATATAATTCAAAAAGCACATAAATTTCTCTCGAAACGAAGATGATAACATCAACATTGTAAACCCGGATGCATAATTTTTCGAGAAAAATACTTTATTTTATAGAGCATAAAAGCACGAGGAATAAAGTTTATTTCGAAACTTTCCGATTCGAAGTATACGCGATCACGTACAGGAAGACACAAAAAAATATCGGCAGCGTCGCTCTTGATTTCCTATTTGCCGTAACAAGCATTATTGAAAACTGATTCCATCAAAGATTGCCCTTTCAATTCTGGGCTGCAGTAATCTAAAAAGCCATGCCAGACCGACCGAAATCTTATCGAAAAGGCCAACAATTTAAATCGGAGAGAGAGAGCGACGACGTTCGCGAATTTCGTCCTTCCATCCCTTGCGGCCACCCGCCGTTTCCGAGAAATCCCAGTAAAGCAATTCTAAAAATAAAACTTAATTTGACAGCGCCGCCGATGAGAAAAAGCTGCCGATATCAAAGCTTCCCCCATAATCACGCTGAAAATGTTCGATTCCGAGCGAAGGAGCTTTTTGACTTCCGGCTGTCGATGTACTTTTTCGGCCAAGTTAATGCAATCCTAATGGCTGCGAAGTCCAATGACATCTCTCGCTGCACTCGATATCGGCGCGAATTCATTTGAATAATATTTTATTCAGATTGACGCGGAGGGGGATTCGGTTATTTCGCGCGAATAAATATTTAAAGCGGTTTCCCTCGATCTGTAAATAAAAAGCTTGTTTTTTTTCTCTCCTCCCGATAGTTTGCGTTTAGGCCGTGATTTATCCCCACTACTGGACAAATAAGAAGCATATTCGTCAAATAAGCTGGAATTGATCGATCGGTCATCCAGTCCGAACTTTTTCCCGTTACTTATACATCGAAGGTGTTATCCGGAAAATTTTTTAATTAAAACAAGCTTCCATTCAAAAGTTTAATTAAAAAGGTCGCCGTTTATATTCATTCGCAAAAGTTTCGCAAAAAAGTAACTTCCGCGTTATGCACCGGAACGAGAGCAAACAATTCGTTAGCGTCCCTGGGCCGGATTGAATAATTGACGTCGATATCCCCCCGAGTTTCGTAAACTCTAAAACCAAAGATAAAGAAGAGCGGCTCGTCAATAGTAAGTAGGAGAATCTCCGAGGCTCTAAGAGTCTTACCGAGCTCGGCTTGTTCTACTTAACGCGCTTGGATATACCACTCACGTAATCTAATCAACTTGGAACACGTTTTCCGCAACTATTCGACGAGCCAGAAGTACTCGGGAGGATTTTTTGATGACGTGCGATGTTAATTTTTCAGGATGATCGATTGCTCAGACGGAGATTTTGTTTTATGAAAGAGAGCGGCGGTTCAAAAGCTGGAGTCACTTTTTCAACTTTTATTGTTCAATATACAGGTGAAAATGGTGGTTTGGCTTTGTTTTTTGATTGCGAAATGCTTTTTTCGCTTTAGATGTATTTTTTTTGTTTTTTGTTTTTTATTCCAAAGAGAAACAATCGCTTAACTAAAGCATTCAGCATCGAGAATTTTACGAATAGGACTGCTTTGGATTTCTTTTTTTATTTTATTTATATTTAGCTTCGAAATTTCAATTCGGAAGCTTTCATTTGATTGAAGCGTTAAAAGTTATCAGAGTCACTTGAAAGCTTCTATCGCAAAAGATGAAGTTTTATATTTTTCGAAATTAATTCAGTTCGCTGTTATAAAAGTCAATTTGCAGTCATGGCGTTATCAATTAAAAAAATTTGTACTCAATAACTCATACAAAGCTAATTTTCGGTATGAAATCAAGCACTTAATTATATAGCTGGTTGAACGTTGCAAGCTTTCAAAGGCACTTCATATACCAAATAAACGTTTTTAAGTAAAAATTGTTCAATATCCAACCGGCTACCGCGCTTGAGTTTGGAAAAAAGCGGAATTTTTTTTTTTTCGAATAAACCGAACTTTTTTTTATGAATTTTTTTCACAATTTAGATTTTAATGTTAAATAAGATTTTCTAGGTCAAAATTAATATTATATTCCGTATTACTTGCTAAAACTGCCGTAAACCACGAAGCATTTTATTAAAAAAAATTCAATATTTCAATATTTACTTTACCATGTACACAGTGCAATAAATAAAAGCCCTCAAAAGGATATTTTTTTTTCAACACTCAAAAATTTTCAGAGAAAATTTTCAATAAAAGTCTATATTTATTTTTTGAGTTTACCCAAGACGCGGTCGCACGAAATAGATCGAAAATACTCCCCAGAACGCAATTTTTCGCCAGGCTCGAAAATCGAAATCCATTCGTTCAAAAGATTCCGACCCCCCGACCGAGGCTCCTCCATGCAAACACGCCTCGATCAGCCTTCCCGGCGATCGGAGCGAGAAAAGAGGCTCGTCGCGAAGGTCGGCGGGGGCGGGCTGCCCCTAATTGGCACGTAATAATCGATATATTAGCGACCCACGCGGCTCGCGTTGCGGAAGCTTTGCGCCCGGCCGATAAAGAAATAATTAAAGTCGAGATTGTTAGTGGGGTAACGAGAAAAAAATCACGGCGATAAAGTCCCGGGTGGAAAAGGCCTTTTCTCGCGGACCTTTGTAGGCCCGAGGGCTTTTTAATTAAAGTATGGATCATTTTTTATGGATTTTTGCGGAGACGCGGAAGTCCGGTTTATGGAAATTCCGGCAGATCGATTTGAGTTAAAATCATTTTCGGGGACCTTTCTGCGGAGTGGATTTTCTGAGGGGAATAAGGAGCGATTGCGATTTTGAGAATGTGGATTGTTTCTAGTATTTTTTTTAAACAGTTTCAGTGGCTTTGAATAGAAATGATTTCGGGATGAAAAATTTCTTGGAAATTGAATTTTCCAAGTGTGAATTTCTATTGAAAAAAGGCTGTATTCCTGCTTTTTGAATTGTTTGTCGGTAGCTTTGTCTTTTACAGTATTTTTTGAACAGTTTTGAATCGAAAAGGTTTGATTTCAGAGAAGTTTTAAATTTCTACATTTCACCTCTATTATTTTGTAAATTAATTGAACATTCTAATAAAGGATGAAATTTTACAGCGTAATAAGTAAATGTCTGGTGCGGCTGATATTGCATTACGATCCTTCCTGTAAGATAATTGGCTTGACCTAATTAATAAAAGAAAACGAAATATCGACTACCACCATAAAAGGACACTTAATGCGATAAAAGCTTCGCTACGAAAAATTGAAAACGACTTAAAATGGATTATTTCGATGAATAATAATGGTGAAAATATTTTTCCTGCTTTAAAAAGCAGAAAGCAAAAGTTACTTTCTTCAAATATTTGAATCTTGAAGTTCTTTTCTCGAGACGCAAATACTTCAAAGATTGTATTTAACTTTCTATAATTTTTCAACAAGTTAGATCAGCATGTTTAAAAGGCAATTGATCTCTAGTACACTTATTTCTCAAAGTATATTTAATTTGATACAATTGCGAAACAATCTTTTCTTCCCCCTACAGTGAATACTTTGAAAAGAATGCCATAGTTTCAGAATTTCGTAATCTAAAGTCAAAAATGCGATTTTATGACCTAATCCCCCAAAGCCCCTCTTTCCAACGCATTGACAGCTCGCTCAATATCATCAAAAGCTCCCCTTTCATACTTGAAATTTCTGGGACGAACGCCTCGAGGCGGCAATCTCGCTTAACTCCCCCCCGAAAAACGCAGCAATTACCCCATTAGGAAAAACGAATTAGCCGCGAAGCGGCCCGGTCGAAAACTCGGCTGCGGCCTCGGCAATTCGAAAGCCGGCGCATCGCGATAAAAGCGACTTTATTGCCCTTTAATCGCCTCCTTTTTCGCGGGGAACAATAACCGGCGACAAATAACGGCTTCCCCCCCCCCCTTCCCGCGCCACTTTTTCCGCCCCCGCGTTCATAAATGCCAAGCGACGTGTACGTATCGACTCGGTAATCGCGCGCAATTTCCCACTCGAGCGCGGCCAATCGAGCCGAGGCGTCGCGCGAGGAGAGCGCGTTATTTATTTTCAGGCGAGGGGGGGAGCTCGCTTTTTGAGCGTTTGTAAATCTTGGCGACTTAATTAGGATGGTTGTAATTCAGTGTAAACGCGGTTAATTGCCATTGCCCCCCGGAGCGATGGCTCTTGGCGTGTGTGTGTGCGCGAGAGCGTGGGAGGTGAAGCTTCGAATCAAAATTCACGGCTGCCGAGTGCTTAAGTCGTCGAATGAATATTTATGCAAGAGAGGGCGAGAGTTTATTTTAACTGAAAAAGATCGGGATTTCGGCGGGGGCTGGCCGAGGTTTCGGGAAAAAAACGGATTGTTAATTCGAGCTTCGGGGTAATTAATTATTTTGTAATGGTCCGCCGTTTATTAAATGGAATATTTCACTTTTTTAAAATCCGTATTCTTTTTGTCGTACAGTATTTTATTGCGCGATTCATAAACACACGAATAAAATCGTACGCAAACATTTAATTAATTCCGGTTTATCCGCGCTAAGAACGAAGTCTCTAAATACAGCTTTTCTCTCGACTGAAATAATTAAACTCAAATATTAATTAAGTTAAGCCGTAGAAAAAGATGTTCTTTTTATCGGCTTAATTTTGCAAGAATAGTAACTGAAAAGCTAGACCGCGCACGCTTTATTAATTATTCCTCGGCACACAATTCGCTCTAAATAAGCAAAGGAATACGAGGGAGAGTCCGTAAAAAAGCTAATAAACGGCCGGCCGACCGCAATGCTGATTTCCTTATTCATGCCGTAATCTTTCAGCGCCCCGTAACCCCGAAAAGAAACTCGACTCCTCAAAAATTGATCCAGCCCAACGGGCCCATTACGCATCATCACTTCCTTCCCCCCCAACACAAAGCACCTCGACCGACGAAAAAAGCCGCGCGGCTGAAAAATGCAGGGACTGCCAGGCGTTTAAATAATAAAAGGCCGAATATGCAGAGCGACGGGTCGATCCGAGTTCGATTATCGGGGCCGGAAATGAAGGAATATCGGAGAAGCGGTTATGCTATTTCCGATGAGTTCCCTACTCCCTTTTTCGCGCCTGCGCCCCGCCTCGCCGTGGAATTGAATTAATTATAGCGCGAATTGGCAAAGTGGAGTCGGAACACGGCGCGGATTTAGACGTAGCTGCGATATACACCTCGTCGTCCTTCTTTTTCCCGACGACGAGCCGACTTCCGAGCCGAGCTGCGACGAATGTATTTACGGAGTTTTTTTCCCGCCGCGAGCTTGATTGCGTTATCGTTTTATCGAGTTAGTTTGCGGAATGAGTTTAGGGGACCGGAGAAAGACGCATTTTACGCCGGAATAAACCTCTTTAAGCGAGACCGAATATGATGCCGAACTTCGGAACTGTCGGGTGCATCGTTTTATTATCGAAGCTCGAACGAACAGCTTTTAAATGGTTTTTCGAATTTTTTTTTTATTTGCATTTTCTACAATCAATATAATATACGTTCAAAATGGAAATGTTCGAATTTTAATTCGAAATCTGATTTTATTCATAGTATTCGAAGCTTATTCGCTCCATCAAACGATAAAAAGAAAAAAACTAATAAATAAATCATTTATTCCCCATTGAGAAGCGCATTAAAAAGCTACTTTTCCACTCGAGATATTTTTCCGGACGCTCAAAGACGATTTTCCCTTTGATTTCAAACAATCGCGTCAAAGGACACAACCGAAGACGCTCAAGATTATCATTTCTCTAAGTGCGCTTCGAGTGAGAGAGAAAGAGAGAGAGAGAGAGAGAGAGGAGTGCACTTTTTAAAGGAAAATATTCCCTGTGTGTCCTCCGAGCGCGAAGGCAGCTCCTCGGCAGTCGCGCGCATCGATTGTACCTTCGACAAACAAAATCTTCGCCCCCGCGCGCCCTGTATTTCTATTTTCAAAGGGATTACTCGCCGGGATTAAAAGGATAGCGGGCCGGCTTAAAGGGTTCCCCGGTTATCTCCGTCAACGAGGAAAATGAAATTTTTTTTATATTTCGCCCAAAGGCGTTGCGTTAATCCTAATGGAGGAGGCTTCATTTAACGCCCGCGAACTCGGGGCGCGTTAATGCACTGCAGATAATTAGCTATCCATTAGTATAGTGAGTCATTATGACCGGGGGTGTAATCATTTTCGTCGCTCGATATATACAGCCGCGATAGTTGGATAGTTGGTAAATTCGCGGGAGTTTTAAAAAGTTTTCAAGTATCCGTGGGGTGAAAATTAACGGTCGCACGGAATGAACGCGTTTAAAGCGCGAGATAATAGTTTTAAATGCGCGTATAAAGCTGACTTTTACGGATTGCGGATGTATCGCCGGGCCAATTTCACGACTGCCTTCGCTCGAGATTTTAAACTTATGCCGAGGATGCCGGGGGTTTTTCAAAGCGGATTCTTGAGTTAATCTCCGCTGAACTTATTTGCGCGAAGATTATAATATACTAGATTACTTGTTTTTGATTTAGCTTTCACGGGACTTTATTCGCTTGCAGTTTTTTAATTAAAATAATCAGGATGATAAATTGCCCGAGTCGAAAGTAGTTACGAAGTGTAATTTCTTTGATACTTTTGAAAATTTTAGCGTTTAATTAACTTCTCGAAAGTTGGAATACGACTGTGAAGATGGAACGAATTAGTAAAATCGAAGACTTTATTACGTTTAAAAACTCTTCATTCACTGAATGGATCTTCTTATCTTCTTGAAAAATGTCTTTCATAACAAAGAAAATTCTTTCAGCAGCTTAATACCAACAATTTTATTTCAAAGAATTGCAATTAGTGCATTTCAACAAAAGGAATTATAACTTGAGGTTTCCCTTAAATTTCATGTCTCTTTTTTTCAAATTACTGAATTATTTTATATCTGTTCTTATAAATTTTATTTTATTAGAAAAATTTGGATGCTAAAATTTAAAAATTGCCAAAAATAAACTGATTAACACATTGTTCATTATTATCAAAAACAAATTGAGAAGCCCACTTTTCAGGATTCAGTTTTAAACATAAATAAACAGCAGTTTTAAATTTCAATGCATACGATTATAATCTACAAAGCTTTAAATTAGAATTTGAATTATGGCATGCTTGCAAACACAGCAAAATTTAACGAAAGACAGAGTCTGTTCGACAGTTAACGCATGAAATTCCGACGATAATAATTTATCGAATATTTTACTAAAAAAAAAAGAAAATTTTTGCGCAGAATTAAAAGCCCCTGGTCACTCTGAATTCCATTACCGCGCCGAGTCCCGCGCTCTTTATTTCGCGAAACAATATACTAAAACTGAAAAACCAAGAGACAAAGGCTCGGCAAGAAAGAAGGCAATATCGGGCAAGCGGAGAGAGAGAGAGAGAGAGAGAGAGAGAGAGAGAGAGAGAGAGCAGTACATCTTACGAACTGGCGAGGGGCGTCCTTGTCCGCGCGCACCCGCAGTCGAGCCTGGCATATCAAATCCCGCTCGCAAAGCCGCCCCTCGGGAGAATATCGACGAAAAGCCCCATACAAGCCGCATCCGCGCTCACGTCCGCCTCTCCCCGGAGCTGCCGCTGCTCTGCTGCCGGGGGAGAGAGAGAGAGAGAAAAATAGAAAGGAGGGGCGGGAGGTGGTGTCCGGTAGTCGCGATATTATTCTTCGCGCAAATTGCGGAGGCAGCGGCCGGGATAAAGCAGCGCGGAAATTCCATTAAACTCGAGCATTGTTTGCTCCCGCGGCAAATTGCGACTCCTGGCCCGGGCAAAAGTTGCGAGTGGAGGCTTCAATGGAGCCGCGCGCGGCTTGTTAATATGCGCGGATAATGGAGAGAATCGATAGGCGCGAACTGATGCGAGCCGAGTCTCCTCCCAATCTAATGGAATTACGGAGTTTGTTACGAGGTTAGGAGTTGACGATTGAGTGAGACGCCGCCGCCGACGGAGCCGTCGAGTTGCTTTGCTCCGATGGTTGTTGTTCAATGGGAGCTGCTTTGGGGGATTTGGATGAGGGATGATTGGGTACTTGAAGGAAGCGTTTGTTCTTGTGGCTGGTTAGGGATGTGATAAGGGGACGCGATATACTTTTTTATTCCTCGTTTCCGTGAGGTTCGAAGCTGGAAAATTATATTCGTTTTTTGTTCGAAATCAGGCTCTTTTGCTGATTCTCTTTCGGTTAATGAACCGATAAATTACAGAAATTATTTGAGTCTAAAATTTATTGCTGTTTGCAAAGTTTTAAATAATGGTTATTGAAGAAGATGACAGCAGAGTGGCACTAAAAACCTGATTTACGAATGGTAAACGAACCGATTAATTTCTCATAATACTTAAACCTTATTTATCGAATAACATGTATAATTAAAATTATTAAATCAAAATTTAATTATGATAAATAATTAACAATTAATTTGCAAGAGGGGCGCTTTAGAAGAAAATAATACTAGTTAATGATAATTATATGAATATTTATTAAATATAAACATTATTTTCATATTGCAGTTGAAGGCTGGCATCGTTTCATTTATTATTATTTTATTAAAATACCAATAAATCGAATATTAATAATAATATTAGAAAAATATATTATTTTTCATAACAGTTTCATATTTTTTATAACAATACAATTCTAATTTAAGGAAAATAAAATATTTACCTAGTCCAATGCTTATTCACTATAAGCATTATTCTGGCTAAAAATCAAAGACTTTTCAAGAATTTACATTAAGGTTCTTTAATAATTTACATCGAGTTACACTGGATTTTGAATGGAATTCTAAAATTATTCATTGATCGGAACAGTTAGAAAGCAGAAATTATTCAGCGATCCGAAAGCATTCGAATAAAATCCTTTGTAACATTGAGTTCAATAATGCAACGTTAATTATGTAGGTTGGCACTGCTATAATCACCAATGCGTGTAATGTAGAACTGATTAATGCACAATATTATCGTAAACTAAATTTAATTACGAGCATTATGGTTTACGTTACCCACTAATAAACTAAAACATATACAATGTCGTCGAAATTTATTTTGCAGTAAAACCTGCAACATTAAATTCATAATTAGTTTTGCTAAATTACTTATTTCAAATATTAATGTTATATATGTTTTCCTACAGAATATTGCGATACTCCACTCTTTTGAATATAATCGTACATAAAGGGAGACTGAATTCAGTGAATTTCAGTTCCGAGAAGGGAATATTAACAGAAACGAAACTTTTATCATTGTAGCTCGTTAGCATAAAAGCTGTAGCGAATCAGTAAGGCAAAAAACTGCCAGAGAAGTTTGTATTATACTGATTTAAAAATTTCGTTAGCTCTGGAGGAACCTAATTAAAAACTTACATTCTTCATTCTTGATATATTCGCGTTACGACCAGAATTTCACCTGAAATAATTGTTTCTCTTTACTCCTACACGTATATTAATTAAATTTTTTTCAAACTCTCTCTCTCTTTATTTCAAATATTTTCATATTTAAAAAAGGAACCATCTCATAACGCTAGGAAAATATAATCATAAATTTGAACTCGAATAATAATGTTCTGTTTAAACTGCATTATCTCTTTTTCAAACAATGCACATATTTTCAATTCAAAAATAATGTTTGCTCAACGAGCCATTAATATTTTAATTAAAGAAAAATTCTTTTCTAGCAAAAACTCATGTTTTTTTTAAAACTATTTCATTTGGAGTTCAAATTTGCGGTTGACGATAAACTGAGGTGAACGATGTAAAATGAATTTTTAATTAAATATAATTTCTATCTAAATGATGAACATAATTACGAAAATATACATTCACGCTAGAGAAAAACGTAAACACTCGTCTCTCAATGAAACAAGCACAATCCACCTCGGTTTAGCACCTCGATTTCATAATCTCAGTCATCCAACAATCAGCACGTCTATCCTCGCTCCAAAAAAAAAAGAACCGTGCCAGCAAGTGCTCTCACTTGCTCGGCGTTCCATTAAAGCCCTCGAACAAAGCCCCGAACTCCTCGAGCAATTATTCGAGCTCCTTACTTCCACAGGCTCTCCTCTCAATTCCCACTCTTTCGGCTCTCATCGGCAATTTTCCAATTGCGCAGACCGGACCCTCAGCGGCGGCGGCGGCGGCGGCGGCGGCGACACCGAGGCTGGCCGGTCCGGGCAGATGAGTCGCGAGGAAAAGGCCGTCATGGCAGCAAAGACGGAGGCTGCGGACCCGCCTGAAGCAGCAGCAGCTAAGACGACGCAGGAGAACGGAAGCTGGCAATTTCGAGGGCTGCTGCCGACGCTGAACTGACGCAAGAGCGAGCCACGCGCCAAGACTCTCGTCCCGAACGGTTAGTCGGACTTTGGGCTGCTGGGGCAAAGGATGTGTGGGTGGGCTTGATTCGCCGGATTGTTTTGCTTCTTTTCAATTTTCGCCGAGGAAGCAGGCTTCTTTTTTTGAGGTAATGTGTGGGGGGTGATCGAGCTTGTTTTGCTAAAAATTGACTTTTTTTGTTTATTTCGAGAATGAGTTGGGAGTTATTTTATAAAAAGTAGTATTTGCAAGTAATAATCGGTTCAAAGTTTAAGACGTCGAAAGAAATCTTTTCATTGCTTCCGTATAAATGTGTTTCTAATTTACAAACTTCTTAATACCTGCAATTGAATTTAATCTAGATTTTTTATGAGGCACAAAGTTGCTTTTCCCTTGAGGACAAAAATTCTTCATGAAAACTTTTAGAACTTACGAATGTCTGCGAACGTTCATGAATTCCCGGTGCTGTATAAAAAATTTTCTAATTAACCTTTTGATAACGTACATAAAAACTACTTTAAATTAAGAAAAACGTTCATTATTTATAACTCCGAGCTAAAACTACTTCATATACAATTACATGAATTTTACATAACGTCTTTCGCGCAGATAAGTCGCGGGTAAAACCCGCTAAAGTGCCCGCGCGGAAGTTTCTCTCCTCCGCGAATAAAAACAAAATTATTAACTTTTAGATGCTGGTAACCTAACTGACTGTAAAGTGTACTTTTGCAAACAAAATGCAGAGTAAATCATTAGAGTAGTGCAAACTTGTCCAACAGATATTAAAAACTGCTTTTGATATTTCGGTAGAAACAAGTAAAAGTACATTTAATAGGATCCGACAAGCATTACAAAAACAAAGAGTCAAAGCCAGCCTCTCCTCTTCCATCCACAGTGGGGCCAACAGCCGACTCGCTGGCAATCCGTAACCTCGCTCTCTCACTCGTCGACTTCAGCGGCAACTCACCGGCGAACTAGAAGCCTCCTCGCTCCGCAGATACGCCAAGAGGCAGAATGCGGCGGCCGTTAACGGGGCTGGTGCTGCTGCTGCTCGCGGCGACGGCGGCGGTGGCGGCGGCGACGGGGTCGTTTCGATCGGTGATGGAACATTATAATCGAAAGTCGACGGCCATGAAGGACTTGAAGGTGCTGATGAGCCTTCCGCCGCCGAGCCCCTTGAAACTCGGCCAGTGCGACTTCGACAGGGGCTGCGACTGGATCTGGAACGCCACTAAGACCCCCTTCAAGGAGGTCAAGGCGCCGCTGCCGAACAATTTGGCGCCCACCGCCGATGCCAGTAGACGGACTGACGGTCAGTTGTGGTATAGTGTTGCGTGCACCTTTTTCCACTTTTCAGCTCCAATAATTTTTCCAGCTTTTAAAGTATTAAAAAAAAAAAACTCGTTTTCAAAGGTGTTTCGGTTTCAGAGTTAAAGTAGGACACTGAATATATATATATGGTAGTTTAAATCACCCATTAATTCGAGAATGTGTATAAAGTCTCGTACCCTGCATGCAGCTTGGCCGGATTTTATTAGATATTTTCAATAAAATGATAATGGTAGCTGTGAAAAGTGCAGAATTTATTTGCCGATGAAACGAAAGTAAAATCCCGAGCCTTGTTTCGACTTTAACTTTCCGAGTGGGGGTCGTATTTACATGCTTCATGCATGTATTTCTTTCATGCAACTTTTCTTACAACTCCCCCATCCTGAAAGGGTTAAAGTTGAGTGCTATCGTATATTGTTTTATATTGATTCTCACGATACAGAAAAAGAATTGCATTAGAAGTTTGAAAAAGAATCAGGCGAGAACTATTCCAGAAGGATTGTTTTTAAACGAGTTTACAAAATACAAACAAATCGAATTGAACTCTTTAAAGTTCTTAATCAAATATTAGGATCGAGCGTCGAAAACGTAAGTTTGTATAAGCACCAGCAGTTTTAAAAGAATAATTGATTTATTTGCGAATAAACTGATCCAATTTCTCGATAATTTTAAAACTCTTTAAACACCGAGAAGAAAAATAAGAACAAAAGAACGCTGACTAAAGTCGTGCATTATCCTTAACTCTGAAAACAAAGTTGCTTAAAATTCCTTGTAATTACACATGTGAAATATTAAAATTTATCATATACTGCATGTTATTTTGCGCATTTTGCTAAAATATCACGTATCTTAAAGAGCAGACCTCATTAGATGAAATTACAGGTCCTGAGCTTCATTTTCTGGTGCTAGATTACGCGTCCTGGAAATTCATTAAAATCCATCGCTCAAAGTGTACGACATCCTTCTAGTTAAGCTAAATTACTAGTCACCGTACGAATTATTGCCCTGACATATATAAAAACTCTATTTAAAATAACAAAGTTTAACATTTTTCTAAATATTTAAAATCAAAAAAGTAAATCAAGCGGCTTTCGTCAATTTATTTTATTCGTTTACCTAAATCAAATCGTAGAAAGCAATTTAAATCCTCGATAAACGAATTTCCGAAGAATTACAGCAACCCGCTCCATTATCGATACATTAATGGGTTCATTTAACGTCGAGCCAAACAAGAGGTAAACGCACTTTTTATCCTGCAGTTTCACTGCGCCCGCCTACGACCTGTCAAAATCAAGCGCGCGCACGAGAATTGGTCATCAGTTACGAGCCCGCGGGGCCACAAATGCTCTCGAATCGAATGCACGCGGCCAGTAAATTCCTTCCGAAGTTTAACAACTCAATAAAAATTTCACTGGCCATCGGCAGCGCCGATGAACCTTTATGGATGTTGCCGCTCTTAGGAGAGACGAACGATAAAGGGGCAATAAATCCACGTTTCACCTGTTTCAGGAAAGTTCTTATGGCTGAACGGGCCGAATATAGGCCAGCTGAGGTCGAAATTGATACCGCGTCCCGGCTCGGTTTGCCAGCTGGAACTCGCTTTGTATCAGATCGAGATGAAGCACGCGCTCATCAGCCTCATCATCGAGACGTACAACGGCACCAGCTACGTTGCGGCTGAGCGCTCCGGAAACGACACGGCGACGTGAGTATTTTTTCCTGTAATATACGGTCGTCTATTGGCGTGGATTTGTGATAAACAGAAATTTTCATAACTTATATTAACTCAGTATATTCCAAGAGACAATTTGTGGGTTTTCAATTAAATTGAGTAATTTGTCAAAGTAAAAATGAAAAGAAAATCCCCTTTGATGTAAATTATTTTTCTCTTATCTGCTTCCTTTTACGTTAATCTTTAATATCAATCTTTATTCAAGTGCATCTTCATTTGCAATAAGATTTGCATATCTGAAAATAGGTCTTGATTAAAAGAAGCCTACGCGTTTGCATTTTCAAAAAACCACAAGTATTTTCACTTTTTCAAATCAAGCTGCTTTAATAAGCTCTTTTTATTCCAGTAGTAGTAATATCATCCAAAGTTTTAATTCAATGGAAATTCATACGTACACTTTAATTGAAACCACTGAATTTTAAACAGATTGTTATCAACTGCAGACTATTATAGCGTTATCGGTTACAGCTTCCCGCGAACAATACTCACGACCTCACAATTACTCGCAATCGAATAAGCGAATCAGCAGCGTTAAAAGCGACCCACATCCCCGAAAACAGCGAAATATTCCGTCTCCCCGTCGAAATTACAATGAAAGCTCCCGCAACTAATTCCGCGTTCGCAGATGGGAGGTGACGAGATTCAATCTGGGCGGCATAAACCAGGACTTCACGATAATCCTGGAGCTGCAGCTGCCCTTCCAGAACGAGAGCATCGCCATCGACAATATCAGACTGGTGAACTGCTTCCCCGAGTCGCGGACCCTCATTCACGGCGAGTGCACCAACATGTTTCGCTGCAGCAACGGCTCCTGCCTGAAAAGGCAGCACGTCTGCGATCTCACGCCCGACTGCGAGGACGGCGAGGACGAGACCGGCGATTGCGGTGAGCTGCCGCTGAGCGATTTATTGTTCTCGAAAACTTGTTAATTGCATCCTCTGCCGCTGACGTTTGTTCAATTCATGCGAAACTTTCAATTCAACCAGTCTTCTTGACGATTACATTTTATTTGACCGTAAATTCTTTTTAAATAACTCAAAATCTACGATGGATGCTTAAAAATAATCAATGTTCATTCGTCCTTTTTCGACTATCAAAAAAATAACTTTTTATTATCAACGACCAACCCCGAACTCTCTCCCTTCATTAAACCCCCGCATCCCGCAATTTCCCCGAAAAAAATCCCGCCAAAAATCCGCTCCATCATCCGCCGCCTTAATCCATTACCTCGCGAGCGGTTCTCGCGGTACATTAGAGGGCAGCGGCCGGCTAATTCGACGAAATGTCCTTCCAGACAAAGTGCCCGAGTACGCCAAGTGTAACTTCGAGAACGGCTGGTGCGGCTGGGAGAACGACAAGCGCTCGCCGCTCAGCTGGATGCTCCATCAGGAGGCGACGCCGACCGACCGGATGGGACCCAACTACGACTACACCTACCGCAACTCCACTGGTAATTAATCGATACACTCGCCCTCCCCCCGAACGCGCAAACACGCGCGCGACTCCACTTTATTGCCCTCTTTCACGGCCCGATTGGGGATTCGAGATTCGCGACGAGCCTGATTTGCCGGGAGATTGATGCTCTCTCCCTGTCTGGATTCTTTTTTTTTTTTTTTTAGTTTTGCCTCGAGGCCTTTTGCTTTTCGAGTCCTTTGCTCGCTGTTTTTAGAGGAACATTTAAAGCTTACGCTATTGCTTGTTCTACTCGGTTATGGCCGTATTGATTTTTTGTCCAAAAGTAAGTTAGTCATCTGAAACGAATCTCAGGAGATAAATAAGTCATCTAATTCAACGCAAAACTGAATACTACGAATTTTCCATTTCCAGAATTACGTTAATGTTTAGTAACTAATTAAAAAGTGCTTCTTTTGCCATTTATAAAACAACGCTATATTCATACTGCTAAAAACAGGAATATCATTAAAAATCCCGAAATTCTTCAAATCTCTCGCGTTCCTCCACATATTAGCCCTCCTCAATCGAGCCGAGCTCCATTTCCACTTTATTTCCCTCCTCCCCCTCCCTCCCTCCCGTAAAAATAAAAACAAATCCCGAAATAAAGCGCCGCCACGTGTGCCGTCGAAAGTTCGGGGGAGTATGTGTGCGCCCGTCGTCCGCGACGTTATTTGTCAAAATCCCCCGAATCGGCCGCTTTGATAAATCGCGCGTGTGTATGATGCAGGAACGTACGCCTACGTCGACGTGCTGAAGAAGGTCAAGCTGGGGAGCACCGGGACGCTGAACAGCCCTATTTTTAATCCGCCTCCGCCGTGCCACGACGACGAGAAGAGCCCGTTCTACAAGTCGTGCCAGGTACGTGTGCGGGGTATTTTCTCTTTCGGAGACTTTTGCGCGGAGAGAGAGAAACGGGAGGGGGTGTGGCCTCTGCGTCGCCATCAGGCGGCGAGAAAAGTGTCGCGGATATTTTGATGATGGTGTAGTTTCAGGCAACTTGCGATAAAGGGTAACGAGGAGCAGAGATTTCTTTGTTTATGTAAACAATTGTAAAACAATGTGATCGCGTGAAAATATCGACTCTATCTGAAAACTAAAAGCAACTATATTCCTATGATTACCCGTGCAGCTGCGCTTTTTCTACCACCAATACAACCTGCACCCGATGCCGCTGGCCGTTTACCTCGTGCAGCTGAAGCCTCACCGGGACGTCTCCAAGAGGCTCTGGTGGTCGTTCAAGGCCAGCGGCAGCAACTGGAACAGCATGGTGGTGACGCTGCCGTCCATCGAGTACAAGTACTACCTGCAGTTCGAGGCCAGCAAGACCTATACCTCCAAGAGCTACGTCGCCATCGACGACATCTCCCTCAGTCCCGAGTGCTTCGGCATCGGTGAGTTCGAACTTTTAATTAACGGGGGTACGGTGACAATTGTTCGACAGATGGAATTACTTAAATAGCCGGTTCAATTTTCTTTAGGCTTAGGATTAAAGGACCGAAGGGTTCTCTTACGTGGACTGAGAGAAGAAATGTAGTAAAAATTATCAAATAATCTTGTAAAAATTATCGTACTGTTTAGTAAAGCCACCACACCATGTAAGAAATTTTACTATAACTGTTTGGTAAATTTTCCTATTAAAGCATGGTAATTTTTTTTGTATTTGACAGTCTGTGGTGGCCGAACTAGGCAGTAGGTAACTTTTACTAAATTTTTCTCTCAGTGTCTGCAAATGTAACGAAAATAATTAATCGACGCTTAACCCAATGAACGTTGTTCCATTAAAAAATTAAAAATCCCAGGAATACCGGAAGACATCCTCGGCGATTACAACTACTACCAGCCGAAGGTGCTGCTCCCGTCGAAGCAGGCCGACTTCTCCAACGAGACAAGTAATATATCACTTTAGCATAACAATACATTCGGCGAACGCGAGAGGCGGCCGGGTGAATAATGATAGCGCAAAAGCGTTGTTCGCAGTTCTGCAGATCGGCACGTGCGGCCAGACCGGCAGAATCGGTCCGACGCCGGAGCAGTGCGCGGAATTCCACAACGGCACGGACGTCGAGGTCCTGTCCGCGGACGAGAAGGACGCGCTGCCGCACTTCAACGGCATTCAGAGATGGGTCGTGCCCAGCGGCGGTTACTACACGTGAGTAGCTCTTCCGTTCTGCACGTACGACCCCGTCAAGACGATTGAATATTATTCCGTTCCCCGAGAACACGCCCTTATTTCCTCCGCGATTGAAATAGAAAGTCCGGTGGGCGTGAAAGAGAAAAGCACTACAACTGCGTTTAATTGGCAACAGGTTGATAGCGGTGGGAGCGAGGGGCGGCGCAGGGGCGATCTCGACGGACGTCAGTCTCGGCGCAATGGTCCGCGGAGTCGTCGAGCTCGAGAAGGGACAGCACATTTACTTCATGATCGGTCAGCCTGGAACCGATGCCTGCCCGAAGGTTTGCTTTAGTTACACAGCTGCCGGCTTTATTGATTTATCTTCGAGTCGTTCGCTCTATCTAAAAATACGCGGCCGGAACGAGTGAGAATGTTTTGCCGTTTTCAGAGCTTGGGATCGACCAACAACACCTGTCAAAGTGGTAATCAGAATTCGACACGAGCGGACCCCACCTCGATTCTTCGGCAAGTGAAGGACATCGAGCTGAAGGACGGAGGCGGCGGAGGTGGAGGCGCCACGTACATTTTTACCGTAAGTTTCAAATGACCACGTAAACCAAAAGCCAGGCCCGGCTTCCATTATTTTTTTTCACCCTCGCCGAGCAAACAACCGCGCAATTTCCGTCTCGGCTCTGACCGATTGGCTTTGCAGCTGAACGCGAACGGCGAGCAGCAGCCGCTGCTGATTGCCGGAGGCGGCGGCGGACTCGGGCCCGCGCAGTTCCACGACGACGGGGTGCCGCACGCCAAGGGCATGCTCACGTACGCGCGCGGGCCCTACGATGGAGTCTCCTCCAAGGAAAATGCTGGTGAGTGCCTGTTTTTTCAGGGTGCCCGGAGGGTTTTAGTTGGACTGTTGCCGGGGCGAAGGTTTGGGATTGAGATTCTAGGGCTGGAGTTTCGGAAAACCGATTGGTTCGAAGTTGTAAAAAAGTTCAAAGTCGCGCTGTACTGGTTTGTAAATGGGGGTGTACTTTTGAAGAATCTTAATTGTTATTTTTAGTTTACTTGAAACAATGAATCACAGTTTTTTCTTTAACCTTTATCTTAAAAGTTTTTTTATTAAGCACGTTATGAAGTAACTTCTGGCAATTATTGTATTATGCGACGAAAGACTAATTGTGCAGTTAGAACTTTACATTGTTAGAACTTTGTATTCATAAATTTATATATTCATAAAGTTCGATATTAATTTCTCTTTGCTGAAGGCATCTTGTCATCTGAATGATTATTAACTCCATCATACGAAGTATTAAAATTATTGAATTCTGAAATTAACACTTTTCATACATGGCGTAAAATAAATTTTACAGACTTTTTATTTTTATTTTATTTATTTTAAAGATGCAATATTAAAAATCTACACACGGATCTATAATAATACTTTTATTTTACATTTTAGTTTCAGTTTGCGATAAAAATATATAGTCTAAACTAGTGCCTTATCAGTAATAAATGAATTTTATTAATTCAACCTCTTCGAACGATTAAATTCCGTTTTCCCTCACCTTCCTTAAAAAAAAAAAAAAAAAAAAGGATAAATAAAGCCTTCCAATTCGACCGACCGTCATTCCCGTTTACTCTTCTCCCTTTCGAAAACACGGGGCTTAATCCTTTACACACAGAATACCGGTGAAAAAGAGTAACCGCAAAGAATTCCGTATCGTATGCAAGCGCACACACGCGCGCGCAAGTAAAACTTTCAACGGGAGCGGAATTGAAAAGCGGCAGGAAAAACAAAGCGGCCCGACTTTCGGAGCCGCACAAACGGAGGCAAAGTTTGCTCCGCGCGCAAAGCGGAAAGTTACTCGCGCTTTGAATATTGCATATAAGCGAATCGAAAGTCAATTCGGAAGAGCTCATCTCCGCGTCGTCGCGAGCTAATTGGATATATAATTGACCGAACGGATCGGGACTTTTTGCCCTCGCGCAACTGCACTTCTCTCAGCTGGGTGCTTGTTTGTTTATTCGCTTGTTCCGCATCAACTTCCTCGAGCAGTCGAGTTGATTTTGCTCGGCTTTCGAATCTATTTCCGTAAATATTTCATGGGGATATTTCCTGCTTATTTTCATGTATTTTAATTAAATTCAAGTGTACTTTTGTATATTGTAAATAACCTTCGTTATGAGTATGTTTTTCGTGAGTTTATCAGCATCGACCTAAATGTATAATGTAAAATCCATATTCAAAGGTCTTGTTTTCTCGTTAATCCAAACGATCTTTAATCAACGTTTTCCACATATTCTTAAGAGTTTGCTTTAAGCTACCGTCGATTTAATCAGTCTTAGAGTTCACAATAACTTATAATAAGTAATTCTTGCAGCATTACCTTTTTTACGTTTATCACTTCAATTGAACTTAAAACCCTGATTATATCCAACGTAATTAAAGGAATGTTATCCTAAAAGCTCCGTCACTTTGTAAACACAGGCGGCGGTGGTGGCTGGATCCCATTGTCAAACAACGGGACGAACCACGTAGCCAACGGCATGGCTTTATCAAAGGGGGGTATTGGCGGCGTCGGTTGTGGACCTAATCACCGAGGCCATGGCGACGGCGGCTTTGGGGGCGGCGGTGGAGGCTGCCTTTCCGGTGGTGGCGGTGGCGGTTATGCAGGTATTTAACAAAATCTTCGGGCTCTTTTTCTACGTGAGAATTCAAAATTCAACGAAGCAATTTTCCCGCAAGGTTAAAAAGACTTAAATTCTCGAATTGCCGCAGCTTGTATAACACTTCTTCAAAATAACTGGTTAAAAATCTGGAGTTACTAAAAAAAAACTCTTTCCAGGCGGAAACACAGGGGACGTAGAATCAGGAAACGGCGAAGGCGGCTACTCTTACGTAGGCCCGGAGCTTCTCTACGCTGCCTACTTTGAAAAAATAAACGCGGGCCCAGGAGAGGCGTACATCATTCCGGCGATAAACGGTTGCGGCTGCAACTACCGGTGTGTCACCATCGACCAGCATCTGAGCGACACCCGCTGCGTCTGTCCAACCGGATGGATGCTCGACAGCACCAACTCCAAGTCCTGCTTAAGTATGTCTCAGGCATTTTTGAAAAATTTCTAATCTCTCGTTCCGAAAGGAATCTTTTAATCAGTGGTCGTTGACAGTAGAGCGACGTCGGACGTGGGTTGACGTACTTTACTAACTTCCTCGATTATTCTGGTTTATTATCTATTGCAAATGTTGAGGTACAATTATTAATTATAAAAATATATCTTTCACCAGGGTTACCCGAAGCCGACTCCATGCACAAGATCTTCGTGATAATCCTGGTCGTGGTGAGCATCGTTCTGGCGTTCTCGGTGGTGGGACTCTGTCTCCTTTTATGTGAGCACTTACCTCCTGACCTAATTAGCCGTTAATCCGGTTTCCGACCCGAGCCAGCGATTTCTAATCCAATTCCTTGTTTCGGGCGCAGATAATCGCTACCAGGCG
This sequence comes from Ormyrus pomaceus, assembly GCA_900474385.1. Classification (NCBI taxonomy): domain Eukaryota; kingdom Metazoa; phylum Arthropoda; class Insecta; order Hymenoptera; family Ormyridae; genus Ormyrus; species Ormyrus pomaceus. The sequence goes on from UCOM01000285.1 coordinate 64,035, forward strand.
CGCAGATCCAAGGAGAAGAGACGCCAGATGATGTTTGGCAACGGCACCGAGCTGACGTCGCTCAGAGTTGTCTCTGACAGCATGATGACCGAATTCAATCCCAACTACGAGTTCGCCGGCAACCTGTACAGCTTCAAGGATCTGCCGCAGATTCCTCGCGACAGCATCGCTCTGGTCAAGTTAGTACTCTTGCTTAACCGAGTAGAGATTAGTCTAAGCCGTCGAGTAGAAATTCGTAAATGAAATTTCTGTTTTAGACCGCTGGGCCAGGGCGCGTTTGGTGAAGTCTTCCAAGGTATTTACAAGTACAGGCTCGAGGAGGAGCATCCGGTAGCAGTAAAAACTTTGCCATCATTATCGACGTCCCAGGCTGAAGCTGATTTCATGATGGAAGCCCTAATCATGAGCAAATTCAATCATCCTAATATCGTGCATTTCATTGGCGTTTCCTTCGATAAGCATCCCCGATACATCGTTCTCGAACTCCTCGCCGGCGGCGACCTCAAGAACTTTTTGAGAGAAGAACGACCTAGACCGGTATGTCTTACATCAAAAACATTAATTTTCTTAATAATCGGTGCAACAAGCAACATCTAAGAAAATCTAATTATTTCAAATAACTCTCAGGATCGGCCGACGTCGTTGAACATGCAGAGCCTGATAATGTGCGCTTACGACGTGGCCAAGGGTTGTAAATATATGGAAGATGCACGCTTCATTCACCGAGACATAGCAGCGCGCAATTGTCTATTGACGTGCAAGGGGGCCGGTCGAACCGTCAAGATCGCCGATTTTGGTATGGCCCGAGATATTTACAGAAGCGATTACTACAGGAAAGGTGGAAAAGCGATGCTACCCATTAAATGGATGCCACCGGAGAGCTTCCTCGATGGTATCTTTACCACCAAGACTGACGTTTGGTAGCTTTTCATCTTATATTCTTACTTATTTTTCTTTATGGGAATCGTTACGTACTAAATATAATGGACTCATTATTTGTTAAGGGCTTTCGGCGTTCTTCTGTGGGAAATAATGTCTTTCGGCTACATGCCGTATACAGGTTGTGCTAACCGCGAAGTAATGTCCATGGTGACCAGCGGTGGTCGCCTGGAAAAGCCTGCTGGTTGCCCCGATCCTATTTATGGCATAATGACACGCTGCTGGCACCCACACCCGGAAGAGAGGCCAAGCTTTAACACCATTGTCGAGAGAATAGGCTATTGCTTACAGGTAAGTCAATTGGTGCAATGGATTTTGAATTCTTAGACCTATTAATAATTTCAAATTTTATAATTTCAGGATCCAGATGTAGTCAATCATCCTACTCCAAATTACGATCTTTTGCCAATTTGCGAACGGGAGATTACGATAATGAGACCGGATCCCGAAACTGAATGCATAAATGTGCATACAGATGTAAGTTAACATATATTAAAGAATGAAAGTTAACTAATAGTAAGTTCAACAAGTTATGTATAACGCATTTTTAAATAGTTTTTCTTTTTTTTTACTAATTTTATATAAAACAACTTGCTTTAGGTCAAACTTTATTTTCTAAATTTATTATTATTTTTTTACGTTGATGCTCTTCAGTTTAGGTTCATAGAGTTGCTAGAAAATTGCAAAAATTGGGCGAAATGTAAGTTAATTGCGAATTGTGATAAAAAAAATTCTGCCCAGTTGGATAGTTACATGCAACCACGAATGCATTTCCGACCAGCGACGTATCGCATCGGTCAACCACCAGGAATCGTTTACGCTTCGCTACGTCACAACTCTGAGGATCGTGAGAACCGTGAGAACCGTAACAACCTGAACAGGGAATCGCCTCACAATCCCGACGATTCGCCACCTCTCGAGCATTATCATCGACATTGCAGCGGACCAGAAGAACACGATCTCGATGACGTCTGTGACAATAGGGTAGGCAATCCTTTGATTTACTTAAAATTATGTTAACTCGTCGTACTAAATCAATTTCAACCTGATTTTCAGGAAAATATCAAGGATCGTCCGAATGCTGATGACGAATCGAACGCAAATATACCAGACCCCGTACCTTCGCCAAATAAAGTACTAGCCCCCATGTGCAATGACAAAGACGCCAATAATCCAGTGGATGCCAAACCTCAACCAGGTGGACAGAACGGCAATGACAGTACGGACACGAATTCGGACTCGATATTCATACCTTCCTCGGGCACACCTCCGGATACCGTCTCCTCGTCGCCGAACACGCGTCATTCCTCGCCAAATCACATTGGCAATGCCATCAACAATGGAAACGACAGCCCCAAGAACGTAAACGGTATCATCAAGAAAAACGCCCTCAAAGCGGCCCTCAGTCTGGATCCCAGTGCCCTCTGCAGAGGCACGATACCCTACGAGAAGATCGCCTTCTCGCCGCCGAAGCCGCGGTTGAGCAATCCCGGAAGCGCAGAAATAAGAAAGGTTAATTGACCGATCTGGTCTGTTTATTATTCTTCTCTCTGAGTTCGCGGCTAGTTTTTCAAAGGAAACATTCTTGCTCCCAGGACTCGCTGACCCACGAATTGCCCCGGGAGGGAGAATGCTCCTGCTGAGAATCGTACAGCGGGGGCTGACGCTCCCCGGCATCGGACAGCGAGCATGCCCCGGTGGGCACCTATCGTCCGCGCAGCCCGCGACGCTCGGCCACGATGCCGACGATCCGGTACGCTGCCGTGGCCACCTCGCCAAGATCCCGTCGCTCCGAGCAGTCCTCCGAGGAAACCCTCATCTGACGAGCCACGATCTAAGCTCGAAGGAACTCCAGTGAGAGAGCTTTCGTTCAGAGCTGAAAGTTCAAAATTGGCGGTTTGTGATACATGTATACATTATCCTTGTTGGCTAATGCCGACGGGGAAAGATATACCTTGAATTCGATGTTGGTTTTCTTTACATTCAAAAATTATGATTAATCATTCGTTCGTTCTGGATATTATTGGTTTTTATGGTAGTCTTTGTCACTGTGGACTGAAATCCATTTTCTGACCTACCTGATTCGTATATATAGGATTTAAGAATGTGAGGTATATTGTGTGATAAAATGTGAGATAAGATGAATATTATTGTCGTACAATGTAATAATGGTTTAAGCAAGTTGATGGTGATAGAAAAATTGTTCGGTATATTTGATTGAAATTTTATCGTCGTAAAATGAGCATTGTTGGTGAGACAAAAAAAAGCAGTATTTAAAAACTAATTAAAGGAAATTACTACGTAAATTTAAATTACGGAAAACGTTATCAACGAATAATCATATAAAACCGTTATTCCAATGTTACATTTAGGCAGAAGTGATAATAAGGATAGGCAAGATTTACTCGTGGAATTACGCGCACATTCGTAGAACAAGTGTCTGATAGTGCAATTAATCTTTGTCAATGCCAATTTGAACTTTAGTTTTGCGGTTATTTTTCATTTCGATATAAAGCAGATCGATGTGTCAACTGAATTTTGATTATTATAAAAACGTTAAAGTCCGAAATTGAATCTGTGCATCCAGACTTTAGTTAAAGCAAACATTAAACAACTCAATAGCAAATGAAAATTCGAAATTTCTGTTACACTTCTCATTGCTTTAATAAATTTTTGGTTACACCAATTCACAATCTGAAATCTCGAGGTATATTTGCCATCTGCTGGTTAGAGGCAAAGACGCGCGTTATACAAAAGAAACAATGAAATACGACGAGCGACGCCGAAATATTTTTTTAAGAATGGGTTACTTCCGATAACTTAACTGATACAATTTATATAAGCGGCTCGAAGGAGCTTATTTTGAAATCTTTCGATTTTGGACGACAGGGTTCTTACAACTCCCGAGAAAAAAATCGAAAAACAAGGGAAAATTTTAATGAGATAAATCAAGTTTGACATCCGTACGAGATGATTATAAAGTGATTATTAAATTTTGAAATTTTATAAATTTATAACAGAGTTAAATTTAAAAGGTAAAAGCATTGTTTTTGCAAGTCAGTGCAAAAATAGGAAGTTAAAAAACATCTTAATAATAATTTTAAACATTAATTCGATTTGATAAAAGCGATCTCTACCGTACCAACCTTATCAATTTATAAGAAATATAAAAAGAGATACTAATTAATTCTTATATTTTTGAAATATTTCACGAATTTAAAAATTAAACGGTATTTTTTCAATTGAAATGAAAAAAGAATAAAAAGCTAAATTTTTAAAAAAGTTAAAAAGTCGTAAAAAAGATTTACCAATCTATTAAGTAATTTCAAAATGCACGAATTACTTTACATTCACTCAGCATAGGAGTACTAAAATCGGTTACGGAAGCATCGAAGTAACTCGGGGTTCTCAACGTCGCATTAAAAAATATTGTCGTTATAAACATAGTCAGTATATGCTTATAAAAGGCGGAGACTCAAACGTCACGATGTACAAAACAACATAAAACCATTAACGAACACTGTAAGATTTTTATATTCTCATAATTTTTTATGCGAATTTACAATATTTATTGATACGCATATTTTTAATTTCGCGAAAATACCATTCGTAGGCATTTTTTGTGATCTCTATTTAAATAAAATTAACGCAAGTGAGAATTTTTTCGTGACGTATTTATTAACGTTTCGAGAAAGATTTTACAGTGCATTGCTAGCAATGTCAACCTTTAGATCACCGCCATGACTAGGTACGTTTAAGGTATAAAATAATTCTGAAACCCCCTTATAGATTACCGATAATACAAAAAATTCTATAATTTTCTCGAAATCAGGTTTCCTTTAAAAATCGTTATTTTTTCGACTGACGAAATGGATTTGCTCGCTTGGTCTTCCGTTTTTTCACGTTTAACGCCTAAGAATTCCGTTGATTCTCGTAAGAAAACAGCCACGGAAACTGACTTTTCTTTTTTCGCGCCGAAAACATAGAAGTATTATTAGTCGTAACGAAAGCCGTTATTTTGTCCTGTAATCAGTAAAACCGGAAACAAATGTTCAGTGTGTATATATATATAGATAAAAACGATAAACGATAAACATAAGGAAAGGACATAATGATCGATGCATAAAAAGTAGTCGCATCAACCATCGAGCACTCGCGCTTCTTCCCCCAATTAAGAATTAAGCAAAGAGCACGTAAACATAAGCTAAATTGTACGTAACAGCCGCGCAATACACGAGCGCAAATAATAAGTAATAGTTTGATGTTCTACATAATTATATAATACGAAAAACAGAAACCCCAATCAATAGGTGCTCAATAATGAATATATATATATCGATGCTTATAATTTTTGTACCGACGTGTTTATCCGAAGTCTCCAGCCGAGAATGAATATTGTTTTTCTATAAATATGAAGACGTTTACATTTAAGTGTATATGTAGAAATAAGCACGCGGATAAAGGGTGGATTATTAGGTATTTTAAACGTTACATTGTGAAAAGTTATCATTATTATTCAATATCGAATCGAAAGTGAATTTATAACACTTGCAATGAAACATAACTAGAATTGGTTACGAAGAAAAATTATCTACAACCAAAATATATATTTATTACAAGGAACTGTTAAACAATGTCTTCACAATGTAACGTTAATTAATCAAGGGATAATATTAAGAAGCGAATATACAAAAAGGAACAGTGTTTAATCTTGTGGTTGCTCTCATAAATGTGTCTATATAGATCTCCATGACGTTCAGTCTCTTATGTAATAAGTGACATGATGGCAAATCTGAAATGTGTGTACATTTTACTTGTAAGCGAATCGGACCTGCGTTCATTTATTTTTGCTTTTCTTTTTCGTTGGCTGAAGGCCGGCCGAATAAGGAATACACGCGTAGACTTTCGCCGGAAGATTTCGTGTCACGTTGCAGATTGCGTACCTTTTTTGGTCAAACTCGAGAGATGCGATCCATAACGCTCAGTTTTTTAATTATACTTCTATAATTGCGGTTTATTATCAATTAATAATCAAATAATTTGGAAAGAATATAAAAGTTTTTTAGTTTCTGAAAACTGAAGATAAAGAAAAGTGACGATGAAAGACAAACTTTTTCAGTTTATGTACAAACCAAGTCTGATATTTCTTTGAAGATATTATTTTTTACGCTTTTTTGCATCTAGACAATGTACGTATATAATGAACGAAAGATAAACCAAGAAGGTGTAAGCCAAAAATAATAATACGACATTTATATACGTAATTATGGCGTAAAGTTTCCGTATTCTTATATTAAACGATAGTTTTTTTACAAGATGTATTTTTAAAATAAAAAAAAAGGGGACAGTAGTTTTTGATATTTTGTATAACGGACTATGATAATTTCTAGGACTTTTTAGCAGCTGTTTATTCTATATTTCTATAACGACACGGTTTTCAAAACGGCAGAAAAAAGATCGATTGCTTTTCAAGTCTATTTATAAACATACCAGGACCGTAACGTGCGTTTTTTCTCAAGATGTGCAGCAAAGATTCGATCTTTAGGTGCGTGTATCGTTTACGCGTTTGCTCTTTCTGGCGAGTGTTCAAGAAAACTAGGGATTAAAGTAAAATGCATGTTTGTCGCTCGTTGCATCTTGTTATAATCTGTTCGTTCGTATATGGAAATTGTACGTTTCGTTGTTCGATAGAAAACAGGAATTTGAACAATTGAGGAAAAGTGCGTTATTATATAATTATTTTTTAAGAGAGTGAGTCAAGAGATAGTTTCATTGAAGGAAAAAATTATTAAAAATGGTTTTTTCGTTACGTATCCATAATTTTATTTCTTAAAATTAATATAGTATGTAGTTTTGGATTTTTGAAAAAAAAAAAAAAAGAAATTTAATATTTGTTAATATTGACTAAAATTATTATATATTTGTTTCTTTCTTATTATCTGAACTGAATTAAATTTATTAGTTTTTCAGTTTTACAAAACTGTTTATAATAATTTGTGGAAAAACTCAAGTGAAAAAGATAACGAAAAGTGCACGTGAGATTTTGAACGCAAGTTTAGGATGTAAATGAATCAGTATTGTGCCCTTTTCGACGTGACGCCGTATAATAGTTATAAGCATAACATAAATAAATATAAATAAATGATAAAATAATAATAATAAAAAATAAATAATTATAATAATCTTAAGAGAACGTGCGAATGTGACTCGCGAACTACAGGGCGAAGATGCCTAGATAGTATATACATATATATATATATACGTAAAGTATAAGAGATGTTCGCTGGTGCGTGTATACAGGCCTAAATTTGACAAAGAAAAATAGGAATAACGAAGATGAAAAAAAAAAAACGAAAAAATTCAGCGTCGCTTTTAGTTCGGCTTTGTCACCGTAAGCAATTCTTCCTCTCAAAGTAGAAGAACAGAAAAGAACAATTAGTGCCATTTTTTTTTTTTTTTTTTTACTTATTCCTCTACATAATGATCATAGTACAAAGATTTTCTTGGATTAGCGTAAATGTATAATAATATTTTTTTTAAAGTCTTTTTGTAATCGTCGGAAGTCTTACCAATTAAAGCTTACAAGAATTTTAAACTTTCACACGTTAATTAAGATAATACAGACATGACGAGAAGGTCACAGAGGATCTATACATTTTTTCATTTCCGTGTGCGTCCTCCATTTCCATTCATAGCCATCGTTCCTCCTTTTATTAAAAGACATTATCGCGTGCCCCGAATGCTTCGTTCGCTGACGATGTATGTGTAAAAAAGTCATCTTTTCACGCGACACAACGACCATTCAGGCAAGCACTAACGTAATTTTTACATATACTCGCCTCCTTGTTTTTTGTTCTCCATTTGTTATCTTTATTGTGTTCCATTTCAAAAGACAATCTTGATGAGTTTGTCCCAGATTAATAGCTCGCGTTTTTAATTAATGAAATTTGAGAAATTTTACGAGAATTAGTTGGCACAGGAAAAAGGACTATTAATATTTAAAAAAAAAATACATATATAATATATAAAAGTGTAAACGAACGTTTTTGTCAACAATGTTAACCAACGAATTAAAGATATATATGTTAATATATATAAGGAAAAAAAAAACTTTATGGTAACATGTAATTAAGGGAGTCTTTTTTCTGTGCTGAGGATAACGCAGCTTCGTCAGAGATATTTATTCCAATTATTTACACGTGCCAAAGAGATATTATACATTTTTAATGAAAGTATTTGATTTTTGCCGTTTGTATATTATATTGAATTGTTGTACAATCCAGTCATCCATCGAATGTGTGATTATTTCATACAGGTTAAATATACAATACCGATGCGCATTATACTCTTTTTTGAGTATTATAAGATAGCCTGAGAGCAAGAGTGAGAACAAAGTACACAAGTCTTTTTTATTTTTATTATAGCCATCGACACATTTTATGGAGATAGTGTACAAGCACCTTATGTATGATAAAATTAATAAAGTCATCGAAATGAAATGGACCTTGATCGTTTTCTTTATTTGACTTACTAAATTATCGTTTCCTGAATACCATTATTAAATCCGACATAAACTATTTTCAGTTTTTAATGTTAAGACATAAAAATTTAGTGAAGCAATACGGATGATAATAGTAACATCATGGTGATTTTAATATCACTAATATTTCATACAATTGGAATCAAAGGCCAAAAAGTTGCTTTCCTTCTCTTCCTTTCCTAATATTCATTTTCTTTTTTTATAAATAGTTACAAACTTTATAAGATTATCCAAAGAATCTATTCAACTTCATGGAAATACAATACTTGCTTTATAAATTTCCATCAGTAAAACGTGACTAATCTGTGTTTGGGCCGATTTATAAAAGCCCTAACTTTATAAAAGTCATATTTCAAAAATTACTTGATTTATAAATAAAATGTTCATTAAGATTTATGAAAGATAATTAACCGACTAAGAGGTTGTGATTCAAAAAGCAAATTTGTAAATGTGAATTATTGCAACGTAAATTTGAAAAGAAGTCATTTTTTATGAACATGAATTACACTCTCAATTTAGGTTATCAGAAGATTTTAAAAGGCTTTATAATCCTGAAAAATAAGATAACGCATCATGTGAAAGAATTGTTATCGCTGACTCAACTTATTCTTTTATTTGGCTACATTCATAAACCACTAATATCAATGACCATCAGAGTAATGACGTGTAATTGTAAGTGATATAGATGGTGAATAAGGTTTCCAAAGATAAACCAAGTATTGATTCTTAGAAACAGCTTTGATTTTTGATCAAATGCATGCAAATATTTTTTATACAAGTTTTTTCTTATAGTTTTATAATACGAAGAAACAATTAGGAGCTTTGTCAAGATTAAAACTCCCCTCTTAGATAATACTATCTTCTAGAAGCTCTTGCATTTGAATTCAAGTCTAACAAAATAATTTATTAGTAGAACCATTTAGGACAATGTTGGCACCTTCAACTTACTTGGCTTGCTGCTAAACGCTGCAGAATTTTTCGAGGAACATTTGCGTAGATAATTGTTCATTTTATTTATATTGCATAAAATGAAATATATTTATAACTTTCTCGCGAATCAGACATTAATGGTTTCCTAGATGAATTCTCGTTATTTGGAGGTGACTTTCAAATTTTAATTCATAAATTAACTTAACGCAAGATCGTTCGAAAAATTAACAATTACATAAAAGTGAAATATCAATTTCTAAAAAGTAATACGTTTAAAAGAATTGTCGCGCAGTTTCTTCCCATTAACCACCCGATGTATTTTTCCCAGACAATTATTTACCATGCATTATTAAATTGCGCGTAATTAATGAAAAAATAATGAAGCACGACGAGTCTCGAAGGAAAAGCATTCGCAGTAAAAAAAGCCAGAGCTCCTCCCGCAAGCTCCTCACTCCGCCGTCAGGTGTAGGTGAGAAAAGAGCTGCTCCCGGAGCCCGACTTCCTCGCGAAGAGGCGACCCTCCGAAAATAGTGAAAGCGAGCTGGCCGCGCTGTCCAGGCGCCGCGGCGACTTCCTTCCTCCCGGCGTCGTCGCGACGACGCTTAGGACCCGAGAGCGAGAGAGACCCGTCTAAAATTGGACGGGCGTGCAGGCCTTGCAGCGTATAAGTGCTTGGGCGCACTTGTCGTTTTCTGCTTTGTGTCTGCTCGGCTCGGGGGGCGATCGCGCGAGTCGACGGCCCGCGCGAGACGAGCTTGGACGGGACGTATAGGTGGCGAACGGGAGATTACGAGCGAAAGGGAAGGCCGGGAGGAGGTGTCGTCGATGCCGCTGCCCCGCGACATGACGGACTACTGCTACTACTATGCGAGGGCGCTCAAGATCGAAAGCTGCGGACCCACCAGGATCGACAAGTTCGTCAGAGGGTGAGCTTTTAATAGTGTGATTTATTGAAAAGAGTGAGCGAGGTGAGAAGTGCGGCTCAAAAGTTTACGGTGATCGTTAGAGGTGGGTAATTGGAGTTTTCTAAAGACAGAGTGGCTTTTTAATTTGTTGCTATACAGTTTTTCAAGATGGTATTAACGTAAGGGATGACAACAATATTCTCGAGTATTTCATAATTAATGAACCGCGAAACTTTTTAAAATTTTTAAGACAAATTTTCTTTGATACTCGTATTCGTTGTATACTCAATTTCGTAGGAACCCAAAGCTTCTAGGATTACCGGAAGACACATTTCGTACCCGCGGAAAATATAGACTACAATCACGACCACTTACGGGAGGACTCTCGGGTACTGGAGACGTTTATCATCCGGCGAAATTAGTTTTCAAGGTTCTTATACAATTTTTTACTTTTATTGTCGTGGGAGCGTTTGAAAAATTATTTTTAAGAAACTTCAAAAATGCTTTTAAGAATAATTTTCACGAGAGATTGAAAGCAAGCATTTATAATTACAATTTTTAATTCTGAAAATTAATGGAAAAATCATCTTATTTATACATATAGTATAAAGTTCAAGAAATTCATTTTGATCTGCATATATATAAGATAGCAAGTTTTAGCTTCGCAATAAACACCTCAAAGTAAAGGCACTCTCTTGCAAATCAACTCAAAAAGAACAAAAGCGTAATGCAGAAAGACAAATATACCCCGCTGCGCTAAAGCAACACATACTAGATCTCATCACGATGATGCCACAGCAGTCCAGCCTCCCATTCCAAAAAAAGAACCAATAACCTCCGCCTCATCAATCCTCTCCGTCCATCTCGGCGGCTCAAGAGGTTTAAAAGCTCCCCCCGGCGTCCCCCTGAATCTTCCCCAGCGCGAAAAGAGCTTGAAAAAAGCGCGGGAACAAGTCCGCTGGCCGCAATCCAACGATTTTTCGCGTTACATCAAAATCGCACGTCGTCGAATGACTCATATTTTTAGCGGCCCCCGCGCCGTTTGGCACGCGTTAATTCGCGGACGGACGGCGCGGGCTAAACGATCCGCTGGACCCGATGGGAAGCCGAGACGCTCGGCGGATGCATCCGGGTGATTGATTGTTTGACTTGCCGGAATTGATGCGCGAGCATTTGCATTGTGCGAGGTGGGGAAGCGAGGACGGACGGCTAGATGTGGAAGCGTTGGGCGTTCGGATGAGGCCTTCAATGTCGTGGATATTCACTATGTGTGGATAGCAATTAGCTGGTTAATTGTTTTAGATGGGTTGTCGCGCGATTTGAATAAGGATTTCACGAAAGAAAGTCTTTGTGGTGGTTTTTGGAGAAAGAAACTGTGAAAAAGAAGGAAGCGAGTCGCTAGTTTGGGGATATTCGCTAAAAAGATTGGAATTTTTTAAAAATTTATTGATAATAACTCTATACTTTTTCTCAATGATATATTATTGCTATTATTTTCTTTTGTCAATTAAAAATAGACTGCATGCTAATTCATAATTTTCATTGTGCAAATATTAAGTCATAAAGTCGAGTTGTAAACCTTTTCTCGGGAACATTAAGGAAGGCATGACGTTTTTTATTCTCAATTTTATAACTTCGAGTTACGTTTCAAAAAATATTATTATAGAATTAAAATAGGACAAATTTTGAATTAAATTTAGTTAATTGAACAAACGTTGCGAAAATCTACTAAAAAAGTTTATTTCATAAAATAATTAAAAGTGTTCATAGGTTCATAAGCATAAGAAAGTTTTATAATGCTCCATTTTCTTTATTTGAAACATAAAATTTTATTTTATACGAGCTTCTTTAATGAAAAATCGTTGAGGAATGCATGTGGGTAGAAGTTTACAGTAAAGCGTGGGTCAATGAATTATGATCGGAGCTTGAAAAATCGTGTTTATTTTTTTTTTTTACAAACCAAGCAAGTCTTTGAACTTGTAAAATCTGCTTCATAAAAGCCTTTGTCTAAAAGTTGAGGTTTTAAGTTTAATTTATAGTGCATTTAAATTAGTGAAAAATAAAAATAAGGTATAAAATCTGCATCATTTACAAGGCAAAGTATACATATATAGCCGTCGGATACGAAACCGAAACGCGTAAAAAACTAAGTGAAGCTCTAAACGAAGTGTCAATGTTGCAAGAACTTTAAAAAAAATTTTCTTCACACTGCGTACATTTTTACCGCAGCTCCAGTTCATTCCCCTTCGATTCTATTATTACACTTTGCTGTTCCCTCCTTCGCTGAAAAACATGTCTTTTTCGTATGGACAGAGATGCTCTCTCACGCACCCATAAATTACGAAACATTCCTTTTCTTATTGCTTCATTACGCTGGCTCATATTCAAAACAATTCCAATAATCAGTAAGGTTGTGTTTTAAAAATTTATATATTATTTGTTTGCATTACGTTTCACATTTAAAAAATGCATGTATGCGATGTAATTTTTTGAAATTCGTAAAACTATTTGCATTTATTCAAATTATTTTTTTCTTTTTTTTTTGCGATATTATCAGTGATGCCCGCATTATTTGTAGGGGTTTAAAAGCTCTTATAAAGTCAACAATGAGTCATCTTTTGTAAATATGTAATTTGAATGAAATCAGATGATTCTCTGTAAAATGTTTTAAAAATTATTATTAATTTATAAACTATTTATTATCACGCATAATCTACATTTTTCAAGCTTATTGGTCGATAAGTACAGAGAGTATAAACAAAAAATCGTAAATACGTACGTATAATTTAAGCTTAAAAAAGTCACTGCACTATTTCGTTTCTTGTGCAACCGTCCTAAGAATCTTCGACAAATACGATGCTCTTTTCAACTGAGAAAAAGAGCAAGAAATTTAAGAAGACTTTTATTTCCATATATAATACAGTTTCTATATCGAACGGTTCGGAAAATTTTCTTTTTTAAATTGTTAAAACGTTGAGTCAATTAAGTCCGCAGTTTTCAAAACCATTTCTCAATAAACCATCAATCTTCTCCAAGCCATCAACAACAAACGGAGAAAATTCGAATCTCCGAATTTCCTCATCATAATAAAACGCCCATATTTATAGACCATGCAACATCAAACAAAACCGCGCATAATCGACTCCGCAGCATCCGCGGTGTGCTCGCGAGCAATAATCCCCGGCTAACCGCGGCGGCGGCGAGAGAAAAAAAAATGCGCGCTTCCATCGGCGAAAAACGCGGCTTACGTAAAAGGCTCGCCGCCGAGAGCGGAGAGGAAGCGTTGCGTAACGTCGATACGCCGGAGATATGACACGACTACTCGTATCAGCCGAGCCATTACCTCGGACGCGCGGACCGCCATTGACGGGTTTGCTCGGCTGGAGGCGAGGAAAAGATGGGTGCGATTTCGAGGTCGACGGAGGGTCTGCGATATATTGCTTTTATTGGGGATTGGATTATTTCTTTGTGAAAATGCATTTTGGAGGAAAGAACATCAAAATGGGTGTTTGCAAGGAAATGGTATTGATTTTGGATAGGAGACAATTTTCGGCGCTTTATGGCTCGGCAATAAAACTTCTCTTTTATACAGAATGATGCACTATTTTGTTCAAAATTGAAATAATTTGTAAAACTTTTAAAAACACTTTAATTATTGATTTTAAGTTTTCTTCGAAATAAGAAATAAGAAATACTATATAAAAAGCTTCAAAGACATCAACAGTGTTGTAAAAGGAATAACGGTTGAAAGCACAACTGACGTTAACAATTTTATTCTTCTGTACAAATAAAACGGATGATACGAATTTTTATTATGCTTTTCGTAATAATTGATTTTGCCATTAATAACATGCATAAACGTTGTAATATTTTACAATATTTAACAAAGAAATCTAAAGCGAAATGGACACATTGAAATAACTGAATATAGCTTTAACAAAAAGCCTTAAAAGTTTCTTTTGCTGATCTACAATTACTTCAATCGATCTCGTTAGTGACGTTGACAGTTTTACTCTTCCGCATCAATCAAATAGATGACACGAAAGATTTTTCTATCACCGCGATGATCGAAATAATTAATTTTCCCCTAAATACCTACATTAAAAAAAGAATTAATAACTCGAAAATAAAAGCAGTCTTCTCAAAACCTTAAACTTTCTTCCCAAATTCTCTTTGTCTTTTAAAAGCCCATACCGAAAATTGTACGCGCCTTCACGCAAGATTTGGCACAAAATCAGCGCACCGTTTATTTACAAATGACCGTCTCGCAGACGCTCGTCATAAAAGATTAATGCCCGCAATTCAAACAAATATTTCAAGCAAAATTTTAAAAAGCACACTGCCGGAACGCGCGGCTCTAAAATTGCGTAAGACCGACTGCACTCTACATTGTGTCTAAAGCTTATCCGCGCAGCGTCGGTTTTAAGTCGCGACATTGAACGCCTCGTTACCCGCTTTATTTAAGGGCCATTTCAGCCGGCAGATAAGATTAACGCAAGCACGATTTGTTGCGTCCATTGATCGAGTTTCATTGGGAACTTTTTTTGTGCCCCCGGATGCAGGACAAAAGCGGTAGAGTCTCTAAAGGGTATTTTTTTCCTGGAAAACATTGCCTCCGGGCTTAGAGGCTGCAATGGAAGGGTATATTAAGTAATTTTTTGCGATCGTTTGAGACGTAATTACTGTAAGTGCATTTTTTAACATAATGAGCAAGTATTTCGAATGGATTCTTACAAAATGTTGCGTTACAGTTTCACATTTCGAGAAACGAAGCCAACTATTGATCTGAAGATAAGAATTGTATCAAGTTTAAAATAAATTTCAGCAAATTTCTTATTCTACACATAAAATTTAAGTGTGCACTTGGAACTACTTTCTAAAGTTAAAATTTGCAAGTAAAACATTCAAAAATCAATAACTTCATACTCAAACGACCTTCTCCCTCTTTTTTCTAATTAATATTTCTACTAATAGTTCTAACGCCAAAAGTCTCTTTCGCAAAACCAGCATCCGCGGCTGAAAAGTAAGCCGAAAGAACCAGTTCTGTCATGAAATCGAGCGCGCTGCAGGTGAAAGCCTTTCAAGGATTTCTGGAATTCTCGCTTCGCGCCGCGGAGTCTTCCGCCGCAGCCCTATACGTTTTCGAATAAAAATAGGTTCCTTCGACGCGCGTAAAAACATCTTCCCCGACATCTGGTGCACACCGCGGGATGGAATTGCGTACGGGGAGAGGATGACTAAAGCGATTAGCTTGGATTAAATGAGTGGAGAAGCTGCTTTCGAGGTCTATATTTACTGGAGACGTAGGATTCCGGGGAAAGGGTTTTGGTGCTTAAAATTAGAGTGCCGGAAAAAAGCACGGGAAGTCCTTCGCATTTCTTTTTAAGTTTATTGATTTAATGTACGAGTGGAGTAGTTGCATGTGAGAAATAGAAGCAGATGTTTACGTTTGTGCAAAATAAGCTTTCGCATGCCACGAATGTTTGAATTAATTAGTATATCTACTTAAGTGAATATTGTATCCAATTGAACAGTAAAAATTTTTCAAATTTGCAAATGTAAAAGCATTGCTTCATTTCCTCGAACGATCGATAAAATTTATCGACAAAATACAAGACTAGATCCCTTTTGAAATATCTCCAACGAAACTTTATTTTTACAATGAAAAAAATAAAAATCTTCAATTTGCCAGAAATTTAATATATCTCGAAATCTTGCATTATTTACAACCTCAAAATTCTAAAGCTAAGAATTTTTAATAAAAACTTTACAACACAATAAAACTTCCCGCATAGCAACCAGCTCATAAAGTAACAACGTACTCCTCCCATCATCGACACCAATCCGTCCATCCAAATTCCTCTCACACCCCGTACATATTCGAGTCCTCTGGTCAGTGCGCGAAAAGGTGTGCGCTCAACTATATCTCGGCGGCTTTGTTGCCGGCTCGCGCCGTCGCATGTTAATAAAACCCACACACGCACACGTAAACACACGCAAGCCAGAGAAAGAGACAGAGGGAGCCAGGAAAGGACGTAGTACAGTGCCGCGCCGGCGCGACTCGGCCTCGCGCTCCAGAAAAACCCGAGCGCGACTTAGTAGCGAGCGAAACGCCGAGTGTCGCACGTCGATTTCTACGTCTTTTTTCTTAGTGAGTTTTGCGAAATTCCCTCTGTGAAGTCGTGGTGTGTCTGTGGACGGATGATAGAGAGGCTTTGCCGGCGATGATCCGGACGTTTCGGGCGATAAGATAGCGCTTCCCGGGGGTTTATAAATAATGCGGAATTTCGGTTATGAAAGGCACTCGAGAGTGACGTTCGCGACGTGTGTTTTTTGACACCGCCGATGACTGAAGCACGTGGAAATTGTTGTTAAACGCGTTTGTTTGAGGTCATAAAAGTTAGTTGAAAAGAAGCGGATATATGAAGACCAGTAGCTGCAGAGTTAATCAAGTAAAATTGCGTGCTGAATGCAATTACGTCGGTTTTGCTTACAAAAAAGAATGATTAAAAACCTTGCGTTTATACTTAACTCCAGAATATTGTTAAGAAAATTGATCAATTAGCTTTAATTAAAACGTTACGATAACTATTAAAAATTCGTAAAAAATGTTAAAATGTTTCATAAGAAAAACAAGAAAAAAAAATTTTTTTTTTACATTCAACAAAACAAGCAAAACGTTAGTAATGACTACATAAAAAATTACAAACCACGTAAAGATCAAAATGTTGCAATAAAATATCTCAAATACAAAATACGGCTTCGAATAATTATCACTGTAAATTAAGTGAAATTCAATAGTCAAGGAGAAACGTAAAGAATCTGCATTTACTGTCAAAATATTGTCGCCCCACATGTCAGACCAATTAATCTATTTAGCAAATCCGCTGTGAAGCTCCGCTGGCCGATATTCGCCAACGAGTTATGAGCATATTCCACCTCGTGTGCACTACATCCACTGTAACTCATGCAAATCGCGCGAGAATTACTCGGCGTTCGTAAACCAAGCAGCCACTTTGCTTTTTGACAAAACAGACAACGCCGGGCTTTTAAATATAGAACTGCACCGCGTGAAAATAACCTCGGGAGAAAAATGTCGCGGAACCGGTTCCGATCCAGCCTTTGCCCGTCACATTTCGAGTGCATATACATTGTGTGCGCAGTGTCTATGACACTGCGATCAATACGGCCTCCGGCTGATTCACGGTCGATCGTTTGCCCTTTAATTGTCCTGGAAGTGAGGTTACTGCAGAGGGAGGAGGGCGGTGCTGTACACTTAATTTTTTGTTGAAGAAATGGGAAAAATTTGATAGATTAATTGGTTCGATGAGTGGAGTGTTGTTCTGAGAAATTTGTAAACAGAGCGGGAAGGACAAGACAGTCTTTTGTTAGAAACAAAGAATTAGAAAAAAAAGAGGAAGTGCTTTTAGAAACTTGTCTATTTAAAATCAGTTTTTTAATTTTAGCTACTATTAGAATTCTACAAATATTGTGAGGAGTAAAACAATTTTTAAATGTGATTTTAATATTTTACAAACTAATGAACTTACATATTAAGATTGCACAATGTTTCACTAATAAAATTATTAATAATTTGAAGAATAAGCCTCAATGTACAATATTGATCAGTAGATTATTAGGATAGATACATAGATAGGGAAATATGAGTCATTTTAATTATTTTTTTACTTTTTTATATAGTTCTTGGAAAAAACTACTTTTCCACTTGAAAAATCACTGCATATTTCAATCACTTTGAATCAAAAACTTACTTCTAAAAAAAAAAATCATTCAAATGATTAAAATCAATCAGTTATACATAACTAACGGTTTTTATAAAAACGGACTGTAGATTTGAAATGGACACGTGACACTTGAAATGCGATGATTCATCTGCGAGACGGAGTTTTCCGCATAAAAATCGTAAACGGCGTTTGTCTCTCTCTGCGTCACAATGAAAGCAAAGCTTGCCGTTACTCGCGGCTTAATTTTAACCGATGGCTAATATCTATCATTCAACCTTTATCTCATTATTGTACGGATTGCAAGTACTATAACAATAACACTTCAGTCATCCGGTGATAAAATGAGGGCGAAGTTTCTTAGTTTATGAAAATAAAATAATGACTTATTTTGAAAGAAATTTGGAAAGAAATTTTAAGTATCTTCTAATTTAACGTACGAAGACTTTTTATTTATTATATTTTAAATAATATATTAAGAAAATCTTGAGGAGCATACGAAATGAGCTTAGTAATTTTTCTACCGCGATTCGTTTAAAATATATGCATTAATGAATATTCCTAGTTTACGAAAGACATACTTAAATATTGTAGTCCGACTTTCTTGGCAAAATTTACATTTTTTTCCCTGTACTTAATTTTACTAAAAAGTAGGAATGACACGTTGTAAAAAAACAGTAAACGAAAGTTTTCTTTTTAGGAGCAAGACAAACAAACTTAGCTCTAAAATGCGAGCTTTATGACAAAGCGGAAAAGACTTTATATTGCTAAAAAAACCCTTAGCCCCACCAAAAAGTGCCTCATTCGTTTACGTAGTCAACTGATTGAAAAATAGTCAGCATGTATTACAACAATTCGGGACCCAATCTAAACTACGGCTGGAGTACACACGTGGTCGAGGAGCCGCAGATCTTGCGCAAGCAGGCGAAGAAAGTAGAAGTAAGTATTCGAATTCAGCACTAACGAACGGCGTAAATTAGAGAAACGTGTTTATGTTGCATTGACTGCAGTTTCGAAGTCTAATGAGGACGTTAGGGTATTTTTGAGTTTATTGCGAGTGAGTTTCGGTGTTTCGGAGTATGAACGAGCGGACTGGTATATATAGTTTTCCGAGAAAAAGGAATGGTTGCGCGAATTTCGTGGAAAGATTATTTGAATTTTTTAAGCGGGCTTTGTTGATAATGTCTTTTTCTTCTTTATCGATTTGAGCTGACACTTGTTTACCAGCTGCTGTTGTTAGTATGCATTTTTAAAATGCAGTTGATATAAAGGAAAGATGAAACTTGTTTATCTCTGTTTATATTTGTTTCTCATTTATTTGCAAGTTCTATCTATTTATAAGCATGAACGAAAAAGATTCTTGGTGGTTTAGAGTAGATTTGCTTGTTTTTAATTTTTTATGGTACCCAAATTAAATATTATAAACTCTCGAAACTATTTCCATAAAAATAACCCTATAATATTAATAAATTAACTCAACATTTTGAATTGATAAATTTGCTTTGCATTTCTTTACTTTTTTATGAATTAAAGAACTTTGTACTTATTTGTATATTCTTATAAATTTTGTTGACTAACTTTTTTATTATTCCAGTTCTTTATTTTTAAAAATTCTAAAAAATTTTAATTATAAAATGACACATAAACTGAAAATGCGCCAACTCAAGATAAAGCAATTATTCACAATTAACAATTGTCGTTTGAAATTGCAATTGCATAACAAAAGTTTTCCAGAACTTAATTATCCATAATTACAAAATCAAAACCATTGATTTAATAAAAGCTCACTTACCAGACTTACAGAATCCATCCATTATATTACACGGTGGAAATCACTGCATACTTTCAAGGCCATTGGATCCTACTTACCTCGCATTATTCAATCACACAATGCATTTACTGCACCTGCCGTCAAAAAGCGCGCGCTTCAACCTAACCTAAAATCAAAACACAACGATCTATATATAACCCTTTAGTGCATCCTCGCCGGCACCCGCGTTACCTGGAAAAGAGGCAGAATCGCTGCGGCGTGACCTTCGCCCGAATCAGGGCGTGCGCGCGTAAAAATCCTCATCTCCTCCGTGCGGCGCGCGTGACGACACAATCGAGGCGAGCGGATGAGCTCACGCAGCTGCTACGGCGCGAGAGAAAAAAACGCACCTTTCGCCGTATAGATAGTTTAGCTTAGCAGTTGGAAGCAGTCTTCAGACGAGGCTGAGAGTAGACGGAGGCTTTCGCTTGCCGAAAATAATCGAAGACTGCGTGATTGGACGCGTAAAAATACGCGACGAGTTTAGTTGAAGTGTTTGCGGAGATCAGTGCAACAAGTCTGCCTACTGATAATTACTTGGAGAAAAGAGGTACGATTGTGAATTGTACTTTTACTGTGAAGTGAACGTATTCTTTTGTTTTGGTTTCGAAGTCAATTTAAGTGAAAGTAAAACAAGTGTCTATTTTTCAATTCAAAGTTTTCTCTTAAAAAATGTAGTTTAATGTAATGATGACAACGTAAGACTTGTTTATTAGTCAACATTTAGTCATATTTTACAAAAAACTTTGCTCTATATGTTCCAAATAAAAAGAACGAATGATACAATTATTCAATACATTATTTCAACTTTATCATTTATTTTTGTTACTACTTTGTAGCATATAAGTACTCAAACAATTTATTACAATAAAATCGAAATAAATTAGTTCTTAGAATCATTAAAGAAGCTAATAAAATAAAACTACTACAGTTCCAAAAAAACGTTTGTTTTTTATTTTTATTTTCTTATTTACGAATTTTTTATAGACGCAATTATTTACAAATTCATATGTAAATTTCCTTCAAAAAGCATCAATCAAACCAAAACATACGTTCCTCCTCCGACAAAAAATTGCCGAAGGCGACACGCAAACAATCCTAACGGTACATTCTATCAGGCAGCAAATAAACACCATATAGCAATCAGTAATGGAGCCCTACTCTTGCGACACGTACGGCGATCCGGAAGAGCACAGAGGATACGGACGGGCGACGGAGCCGGGCCTGGACGTCTTCATCAAGAAGGCCGTCGAGGTCAAGCGAATTTTGCCCTCGCTCTTCAACATCAAAGTGGTACGAGCGCCGACTGAGTCGATGAGTCAATAATTGTTGCGCGCGAGAGAATGATCTGGCGCTCCAGGCACGCGGCGGATTATCGCCGGCTTAGATCGATGAGAGGCTGCGTGAGGGGATTGAGGAGGTGTCTTGTTGAGGAATCGATATGGGGATTTTATGTGCGAGAATGATTGAAAGTGGGATGGAAATGGGATGGATGGATTTATTTTGCGGTAGAGATAGATTTTATTGGTCTGGGTATTGCGTTGAGAAATTTTGTAAAGGGACTGAGAGTGTTAAAGCTTTTTTATGCAAAATTGATGAAACTAAATGTCTTTATTAGATTTATTTTTGCTTAGGTATTGAAAAATGAGTAAAATTATATAAATTTTTTCCTTTTAAAAAATGTTCTAGTTTTCAAATAGTTTACGTTATTTTTTTTATTAATAATTAAATTTAAACTTTTAATTACAGTTAAACTAAAATTAAATCTTAAATTTAGGATAAATATTTTTTTATCAGTATTTAAACTAATTTTAGATTGATTTGATAAGCTTAAAAGCTTGGTTTTCTGTGAATGATTAAATCTCTATTATTAGTGAATTTCTGCTAAAACCTTGTTGACTTCAATTGATCAATCTATAAGATTAGACTCTACCAAACTATTTTTGAGTCAAAATTTTGTAATTAAAATGTATAATTGATAAAAAAAATGAAGTCTTTATTAATTTATGTCTTTAAACATTAAAAAATGAAAATAATATAGTTATGCTATTAATTTTTATTTTTAAATTTAAAATATTATTTATGATTCAAAAAATGTATTCTTTAAAAGTTATTTTACAAACAATCTATAAATATAAAAGATAAATTCTCATTGAAGTTTCAGCATTGTTCTTTAAAAAGTCATAACTTGTCTGTTAGCATGATAACAATTTGATTACAGTAGCCACACCCTTCTGGGGCAGGCTTTCTCATCGACTCTAATGTTGGTGTCATTAATCAAGGTTTCTGTAATTTCATTAAATTTTCATTGGAAAGAGTGCTATCTTTACTCACTGCCTTCAAATTCCAATGCCAATGTGTCACTCTACACTAATTTAGTACTTACATATGCAGCTCAGGTTTTTGAATACATTGAATTGCAAGTACCCACATTGCATTGCAGGATTATTGAAACAAAATAATCCATATGCTTAGGTCATAAGCTAATTTTGGTAAACAAAACTAATCTAGAGTTAATGTTATGTCATTTAGGACCTATTTCCTGCACTGTAATCAAAGTTCATTTTATGATATCTTTACTTCCTGCATTTGATAAGGTGCTTGCTTTGAATTTTCTCAGTATGAAATTGCTCATTGACTTGAGTACCCCAAAAAAGTTTAATAAATATGAAACAAAATTCATTAATTTATAAAGTATTAATCTAAATATTTTGGAAGTTTCTAAAAATATGATTTTGAACACCTTACTCTTGATCAAGTGATTGTATTTTAATATTCTTTTGCAGCTTGGAGAAAAAGGATCAGGACTTAGACCTGCTGGTTCTGTCCAGGATTTTAATCAACTGAGGCAAGAATGTCTTTCTCAAGGAATTCTCTTCGAAGACCCAGAATTTCCAGCTATAGATTCCTCTATATTTTTCTCAAAACGACCAGACAGATATATCGAATGGAGACGACCAATGGTATGTAATGATGTACAATTTGAAAATATTGTGTCTGAAAAGTTATTTCATAATTTTATTTCTTATTTGAATATAGGAAATTGCTGATAATCCTCAGCTTTTTGTAGAAGGTTATTCAAGGTTTGATGTTCAACAAGGTGAATTGGGTGATTGTTGGCTGTTAGCTGCAGTAGCTAATTTAACATTACACCCTAACTTATTCTTCCAAATTGTACCTGAAGACCAGAGCTTTGAAGAAAATTATGCTGGCATATTTCACTTCAGGTAAAATCATAAAAAGATGGTCACATTTTTCTTTGATAAGTTTAATTAAATTTTAAAAATCGAAGACACAAATCAGAAAGCACTTTTCCTTAATTACTTTTTCAAGGTTTCTTTTGTACATTAGAATTCATGACTAAGTGCTTTATGAATCATATTAGACTTACAAACTGTAATCATAAATTTTTCTTTATCCTTTAATTGCTTTATGAAGTTTTACTTTTAATCATCATTAAAATATTATTTAACAAAGCTTCCTGTCAATTTCTGCATATTTGATGAAGCACAACCTGATAAAATCAACTGCAAAAATTATTTTATGATTGGATTGCAAAACTACAAATGCTCTTTGTTTGCAGATTCTGGCAGTATGGCAGATGGGTTGACGTTGTTATTGACGATCGTCTGCCAACCTACCAAGGTCGCCTTCTGTACTTGCGCTCTGCAGAAGACAACGAATTTTGGAGTGCATTATTGGAGAAAGCCTATGCAAAATTGCATGGTTCGTACGAAGCGCTCAAAGGTGGCACGACTTGTGAAGCCATGGAAGACTTCACCGGTGGTGTCACTGAAATGTATGAGATGGACGAAACACCACCCAATCTGTTCAGTATTTTACTCAAAGCGTACGAGAGAAATTCGTTAATGGGCTGTTCCCTTGAGGTAATTAAAATTCAAGTGATTTTTAGAATTAGAGTAAAATGGATTGAGACTATTTAATGTATTTTACAGCCTGATCCAAACGAGTTAGAAGCTAGAACAGCGCAAGGACTTATCAGGGGGCATGCTTATAGTATAACTAGGGTGAAATATGTAGATATTCAGACGCCTAATCAAATGGGAAGAATTCCACTACTAAGATTAAGGAACCCATGGGGTAATGAAGACGAGTGGAATGGTCCATGGAGTGACGGGTAAACACCAAGATTTAAACTTTCATATTGCATTTTAAGCAAAAAGTGTAAACACAGAAATTTAATTTTAGATCACCCGAATGGAGATTCATTCCAGAAGGAGAAAAAGAACAATTAGGTTTAACGTTTGATGTTGATGGCGAATTTTGGATGTCCTTTCAAGATTTCAAAAAATACTTCACTAGGCTTGAAATTTGTAACTTGAATCCAGACTCTTTGACGGAGGATGATCTTAATGCCGGCAAAAAGAAGTGGGAAATGAGTGTGTTTGAAGGTGAATGGGTGAGAGGAGTTACTGCCGGTGGTTGTAGAAACTTTTTAGGTAAAAAACTGCATATTTCCATTAAAATAAAAATGTTCTCAAATGTACTTACATTACCTAATTTTACTTGTAGAAACATTCTGGCACAATCCACAATACCGTGTTACGTTAGAGTACCCGGATGAGGACGATGACAAATGTACCATCATTGTTGCGTTAATGCAAAAAAATAGGAGAGCACAAAGAAGAATGGGTGCTGATTGTCTCACTATTGGCTTTGCCATTTATCACGTGAGTTTAATAACTTCTTCGAACTCTTCAAAGTCTATTATTCCTATTCGAAGGTAGTAAAAGTAAAGACAATAGATTGACATTACAAAAATTGCATGCCACAATTACAACGTAAAAATCATTAGATTATCATTAAAAACTTTATTCATTAAACTTTTTAGCTTCCCTGTAAATTTTGAGTCTACATTTTTCTTCTAAACTATTTTTATTAGAATTTTTAATGAATAATAAGCTTAAATTATTTATAATGTTATTTTTTTTTACAGTTAGAGAATCCGGATAGATTACCAAAACCCTTAGATATTAATTTCTTTAAGTACAACGCATCAGTAGCTAGATCTCCTTCATTTATTAATTTACGAGAAGTCAGTTGTCGTTTCAAATTACCACCAGGAGTTTATTGTATAGTTCCTAGCACATTCGATCCAAATGAAGAAGGAGAATTCTTACTTCGAATCTTCTCTGAAAACAAAAATAACATGGAGTACGTACATTACTACTTTTTACGCATGTTAATCTGTCGTTTAATTATTTATCAAATTTTTTGTTCATTGCAGAGAAAACGACGATGAAGTTGGAATTGGTGACGTTGACGATAGGGTATGTACTTATTACGTCATTTAAGTAGTAAATTAGATATTACTGGATGGTTGGCACTTATCACAGCAGTTATTATAAAAAAAAACTCCGATGACAAAGTTTGATACTAATTATAAAATTATTTTAATAATTCTTTTTATTAATTAATTTGTCATCGGATTTATGTAATCAATAATTTCTTACTCACATTTGGTGCTTTAACAGAACAAATGCACTAATCTACTAATACTACGTAATAATTAAATGTTATCACATGTCTTTAACAATGCTATGAAATGATGAGTAAACGCAACTGCAATGCATTAATTGAGGTTTCATAGTGTGAACTTTAACACGTGTTGCACGTTTTACCGCTTGGCTTTTAGGTAATAAACCCTACTGACAATAACACTGGTGATGGAGATAAGGTGAGTCCAACTAATGAAACTGACTCGAAACTCTAATTTTTTTAATTAACCAACTCTAACTCATTAAAAATCATGACTATTTGCGTTTCTAACTAAATAAAATATTTCAGGTTCAACCAGAACCAGTTGATAGAAATGAAGAGAAAGTGCGAGAATTCTTTAGGAAACTCGCAGGTGATGATATGGAGGTTGATTGGATGGAACTGAAAGAAATTTTGGATTATGCAATGAGAAAAGGTATACCCATTTTCATTACAAGAAAAGAATGTACAAATATTGGAACCTATTTATATTTTATATTATTAATACTAAATATGAATTATTACCACTTCATGTATAATCGTTTCAATTATATATTTTCAAAATTTATTTTCACGGTCACAATATTCCAGGCTCATTTTGCTTTTCACTTCAATTTCTTAATGTATTAAACACAATTCATATCTTATTCAAACAATATCATTTAGATGTAGATACATTATTCAAAATTTACTGTTCTCTTAACTATCTGGTGTTGGTGAACTTTAAAATTGTAAATAATTTGTGTTCTGCATCCTTTAGTTGCATTTTTAAATCTTTAAACAGTAACATACGTAGCTGCATTAAATTGCATTAAATTAGCAACAAGCAAGAAATTAAAAAACTAAAACTACAGTTTAAATAACTAAAGCTATACTAAAAATAAGCTTAAAGGTGATTGTGAAAGCTTTAAAACATAATTTTATTTGAAGTAATTATTAATTATATTAACTATTTGAAAAGTATTTTCATCAGTACATCGCTAAATTAACAGCTTCTGCTACATACGTAAATACGTTTGGGTCTACTGTAATTTCGAAAATATTTAAACATGTTTTAAACGTTATTTAACACTTTAACATACATTGGTTACCACATTCAACTTTTGAAAATCTATTTTCTACAATGAGTTGCGGGCACCTTTCTTTTTTGTAAACAAGTCTCTTCTTTGTTTATTATTTTTTCCTGGCTATATACCTAGGTATATACCTTTTCACAAATGAATAAGCAATTCATTAAGTATATACATGTCTTTTTAAGACAAATTGTTTATATGATTTATATTTTTTATTTTGTATATATAGTTGAGCTTTTAAATAACTATTTTTTAAAATAGTAAGCAATAATGTTTTGTTTAACGAATAAAAAAATTTACAAAATGCTGAATATTTACATGCCAAATCTTGCTTAATAATGCTGGTTTTCCAAAAACCGTTTGGTATTACAGAATGCGTTTTGATAAACTAATGTTTTATTTAAAATCTACTATTGTGTCAATTTTGTCTATGTTCTTTTAAAATCTGTGCAAATGAATTGGTTCTTCTGTAAAAATTAAAAGTATTAGCTATTGCATTTCTTTTTTTAAGATAAGCCTGAATTTTCGTTTACATAAAAGTTACTTAAGTTCTTAAATTGAAAATAATTGAATAAGTAATTGCGTAATATGATCTATTTCGAAAAAGATAAAAAGCATAAAACAGTTGAAAGGTGACCGTGCAATTAAAGACAATTGATTTAATTATAAGTACTCTTTAAGACCCAAATGTACGTACGTATAAGTTAATCCTAACATGTAGCTGTGTGTGTTACGGGTAGAATTACCACCGGCACGACGTAGTGAGGCTCATAATCCCGAAACCCCGCAAGAAGAAGGTTCCTTCATCGATACTCTTATCTCCCTGCTCTGTGGTATTATTTGTAATAACGAGCAGGCCAATAAGACTGACGTAGGTAAAGTATATCAGCTCACTTTATGACTTTTTCTTACAAATGATATCACACCAATAAGAGCACGCAAGCGATGCATCCGTCATTTATCGTACTCTCATACAAGAAAGTTTTACTTTGTTCTCACTTTCATTTTTTTGTTTTATTTTGTTTGTTTTATCGTTTGCTAAATTGTACCGTCATTGTGCTGTTATTGTAAAGTTTATTCGCTGACTCAGAACTTTGATGTTATGAGTCTGGGAAAAAAGATTATGCTTAATTGTACACGATCTGTTAAGTTTAATAGAGAAGTACGAATTTTGAACGCAGAGGTAATCTTTTTTCCTGGAGCAGTTCTTTGATATTAATGAATATATATTTTGTAGAAACGAACAATCAAGGCTTCAGCAAAGACGTTTGTAGAAGTATGGTTGCCATGCTTGATACCGATCATTCGGGTAAATTAGGATTTGAGGAATTCAAAGCATTGTGGAATGATATTAGAAACTGGAGAGTAAGTAAAACTAGTTTATTTCGAATAAATTCTATTTTTATTATCGGAACAAGTGAAAGTAACTAATAGTTTGCCAGTATTTACTAATTTTATAAAGAAAAATTTAACGATAAATTTAATTAACCCAAAATTTAGTTTTAAATGTACTTTTCCGTACGTAGGCTCCTTTATGTCGTTATAATTTAAAGTAAGAAATTAATTATTTATTTTTATCATTACAGGCTGTCTTCAGGCTTTATGACCGCGATGGTTCTGGATATCTGAGCGCATTTGAACTTAGACAAGCATTAAATAGCGCAGGATACAGATTAAACAATCATATACTTAATATTTTGGTTCATAGATACGGTACTAAAGAAGGATTGATTGCATTCGATGATTATATTATGTGCGCAGTCAGATTGAAAACTATGATCGGTAAAGATATTACGGAATATGATTTATTAGATCATCCTTATGATCCTCAAGCTTTCTAATTTTGTCTATTGCATGTACTTAAATTTAGTAAACTTTCAAATCGATTTTGCAATACTTTTTCAAGATGTGAAAAATCTATTTGAAAGATTTTACAAATCATAGTTGCACTCTAATTCAAATTTAAGCACACTCTTATACTAACACAATGTACAAAATATACTATTTTTCGGAACGTAAATTCAATATTTAAAATTTTAAATTATCGTATCTATGATTGTAGAATCTGTTTGAAAGTTTAGTAAAGTTATCTCAGAATAGTAATAAAAAAGACAGCTTGTCAACAGACGTAATTTTTTTCTATTTTTTTTTTTTTTTTTCTTTTTTTTCAACCATGACAGATATTTTCCGAGAAAGAGATCCAGGCCATACAAATTCAGCGACATTCACAATGGAAGAGTGGATAGAAAAAACATTATACTCTTAGATCGTTAAAAATGATTCCGTCATTGAGTTAAATGCGAACGAAATGTTCGTTTGTTGAAAGAAGTCGAGAAAATAGCCAACGCATGTGTGATAATTATTAATGAATCTCCAAATTTGTATTCGACGGCATCTGAACTTATCGTAATTTTAAGATTGATCAATTTTTTGTACATTACATACGTATATTTTAATGAAGGTTAGGACAGATTCTCTATTTTTGACTCTTAAAGGATATATACAGATATATTTAATATAATCTGGTGCATTCATTATATTGTATAGCTAACGTTGTAAATGACTGATTTTTACTGTTTATATGTATAGATCTTTTACGTTGAAACAGCTTTTCCTTGGAACAAAGTATTGATATTACACAGTTTAAAAATTCAAGTTAATATATAGAATTTAATTTATTATATCTTTATATCATATTTATACTAATATAATATGTCATTTAATGTTAATTAATTGCGAACAAATTATAAAAAATGTATTTCTCCAAAGCAGTTTTTCTTCTTTACTTTTTGTAAACCCCAAATTCTTAATTTAAGATTTTAGAAAAATAGAATTAATTTGAAATATTGCGAATATTTCAATTGATTAATCATTAATAATTTTTTTTATTTAAGGAATAGCCAAATAATTTATAGGAATAAAAATTTCTTAAAATATTATGAATAAATTTTTTTACATTTTAAATAAAAAACTTAAATTTAAAAAAAAATAAAACTCAATTTTTAAACTAAAATTTAAAAAATGGTGATTATTGAACATTAAAAACAGCTTATTGTTCTTGGTACAAAAAATATACTTTGAAATAATTATTTTTTTATTTTTGGAAAAGAATCAATTTTTATTTGCGAATACTGTAAAATATTTTTTGTTAAAGTTTTACCTTTACTTGTATTTGAGTAGATATTAAAAAATTGTTCATCATGCGTTCATTACGAGTATCCTTTTATATCTTCTTAATTTATGTTTTTTATTGCAAAGCTTATAATAACATAAACTTCTTTACAACTGCAAGTCAGGTTAAAATATCATCTGCATTCGTAAGTGTAATGAGTTAACTTAATTTACAAAAATTTTCAGAGTCCTTTTAATAATAATCATTTTTCTTGAAGAGAAAAATTGTTCAGCACTGCTTTAACAAAAATACTGGGAATACCATTGTTTTAGGAAATTCAAATAATCTTTCTTTAAACGCCAATAATTTTTCGTACAATTCCTCTGTTAATATACTTTTAATGAATCAAAGTAAAATTATTGAAGAGTTCAAACGTACTCCCAACTATCTTTATACTAAAGAAACTTATTTTAAAAAGAAAAACTTTCCCATGGAAAATGCTGTTGTTATTACTTCATCTACTACTAAATTGGCTCAACAACTGAAAAATTTTAAAAATTCAATTTGGTGGAATTATGAGGCTTTTTTTCTTATAGTTGCTGAAGAATTAAAAAATAGTTGTCAGCAAGCTTCTGAGTTTCTACAAGTAACGTTGAAATTTGATATTTTATCAGCAGTGTACTTATGTGAAAATTCACAAAAACAAAACGTTTTGTACACTTTAAACCCCTACAGTCGATCAGTTCCAAAATATTGGACATTCGTTGATTTCATAAACAATCAATGCACGCTGCTTAAACATCTCCTGGATGAATTGTTGTTCGCCGATGGTGAGAACTCACTATATACGTATAATTCAATTTTCATTTTCAAATATTTTCTTATAAAGATTCCAGAATTTTCGATTATCTTTATTTCGACAAAACAAAGAACGTGCATGAATATTACGTGAAAATTGTGGTAAACCCAGAACTAGAATCTACTTTATTGAAAGTAGACAAACGAAAAATTAGTTACAACCAATACCAAGGATTTTTCAGCAGCCTTTACAACATCATTTTAAATTATATGAATTTACGTGCTACTGTAAAATATAATCAATATGGTAGAACAGCCAAAGATCTTAAGAGCTCCGCAACCGACTCCCATTTACTGATGGATTTTACCGCACTTAATGGAATAAGTTATTCTTATCCCTTTGAATTTTCTGGATTTCGAATTGTATCTACAAAAAGCTACGTAAACTTTTTTGAAAAATTATTGGCTATAAGTTTAGTAAAATCTTGGATTTTCGTTGCTCTTATTTGGATTATTTTAATTATAATTTTAAAATTCATTTTGAAAGAACCATTAAGTAAAATCATACTAGAATTTGTACGCATAACTATTAGTGTTCCAACTCTTAAAAAACCTCATTGCTTAAAATTCAGAGTATTATTTATACTTTATTTATTTAGTGTATTGTTTGTGAACTCCTGTTTGCAAAGTAACTTAAATAGCAGCACCGTAATGCCAGACCTCGATATAATCATAGATTCGACGAATGATTTAAAGAAAGTTGATTTTACAATTTATTCATTTTATAATGCTAATAAATTTGAATTGCCTGAATTGCAAAGCCGTTTTCGAGTTATCAAAACTGATGCTGAAGATTGTGTAAATCTTATTTTAAAAAGTCCTGGTGCTTGTTTGCTTGGCAGTTTTACGCTTAGATATTATACTTACGAAAGCTTCAAAGTACATATATCAAAAGAAAAGTTTATGGAAGGCGGCGTTTCCTTTGCTTTTAGAAACGACTGGCCCTTTCTGTCTCGTTTCAATCAGATTTTATTAAAAGCTATCCAAGCAGGGTTTTTAAAGTTGGTTCATGACCGCGAAAAACGCTTTATTTTAAGCCGCTCTCATAAAACATCCAAAGAAAAAGGTTTGAAAGTGAGTGATTTAATTGCTAGTTTTGTCATTTTAATTGGAGGTTTGGCAACATCAATTTTTGCCTTTTGTATTGAACTACTTATAAAGCATGTTGTAAATAATAATTGTAGAGTTTATTAGTTATATAGAATTAAAAACCACTGTTTTCGTACAAATTCTTCTTTACCTAATCAAATTAAACAATTGGTGGATAACGGAAGCTTAAAAAATATATTTACTTACAGTACAAAATTTGCTTTAAAAAAT
Source organism: Ormyrus pomaceus (assembly GCA_900474385.1). NCBI lineage: Eukaryota > Metazoa > Arthropoda > Insecta > Hymenoptera > Ormyridae > Ormyrus > Ormyrus pomaceus. The sequence continues at coordinate 95,763 of UCOM01000285.1, forward strand.
TTATAATTATTTATAAGTTTTTGTTTGCTTAACTATATTGTGCTTCGCCCACTTAAATTTTATTCTATTCATTTATTTAATATTGTTGATTTTAAATATAGATGAAAATATCCTTCAAGTCATCGATTTCGAAAAAACGCTCGAAAGTCGATGGATCTTGACCGCTAAATTTATATAAGAAAAAAACACATTAGCACGCGAAGCGCGTTCGAATTCTAATGTATGAAATTTGGTTAACTTTTTTTAAAATTTACATATATTTTATTCTTCAAATAAACGTATTTACACATTTTCACACTAACTTATTTATAAGTATTATAAAATAAAATTTGCTGATTTTGACTTAATTCGTATTCTATTGTACAATTTACTTCTTCCTGCCACCTCTTTCCTTTGGTAGAAGATTTATGACACTTCCAGAGGTCAAATTGTAGTATGCTAATGTATTGTTGTCTTTGAAGAAGATAC